>VZTU01011104.1:299568-331472 GCA_013400835.1 Zapornia atra
GCGGCCGCCGCGGCCACAGCGACCCTGCCCACCATGCCCCGGGCGCTGGCGGGGAGCGGAGCCCTCAGCCGCGGGGGAAGGCGCGCGCCAACGCCATGGAGCGGCCCCGCCGCAGCCACCCGCCCGATGGCCGCCGCCTGACAGGAGCGAGCGCCAGGCGGGCAGAAAAGCGCGCGCGAGACAAGATTCGGACCTCCGCGCGGAAGGGGGCGGTGCCACAGCACCCCACGTGACCCACCCGCGTAGCCAACGGCCGCCCGCTTTCTGCCTTCACGTGATTCAGATTCGTGTCCGGTCGCCCCGCCCCTTCTCCGCACGCCCGGTCACGTGCCGCCCGCTCCGCGCCGCCGCTGTCAGTCGAGTTTTCGCGCCGCGGGACGAGAAGGGCGGGGGGCGGGGCGTCACGTGGGTGTGGCACAGGGCGCGAGAGGGGCCAAACTTGTCGGGACCGGCCGTCCCTCGCAGCGCGCGCGGTGCCTCGGGGCTCTCTGGTGGCAGAGGCCCGGCACGCCGCGCCCACCGTCCGCCGTGCTCAGTGTTCCCGCCCCGGGGCCGCCCCCCGCCGGGCCGTCCCCCCACCGCACTTCCCGCTCCGCCCCGCGGGCCATGGCGCCCGGATGTGGGGCTTTTCCGGGGGCGAGGCTCGCTCGCTCGCTGCCGCCCCCACCACCCCCACCCCTCCCGGCCGAGTTCCTTGCCGCCGCGGCTGTCCATGGAGGCCGAGGCCGAGACGCGCCTCCTCTTGCAGGAGGCTCAGGAGAGCATCGAGGCGGCGCAGAGCTACCGGCGAGAGCTGGAGCAGCGGCTGCGGGGGCTGCAGCAGGCACGGAAGCAGGTGGGGAAGCGGGACGGGGCTGCCCGCGCGAGGGCTGGCGGCGGGGCTGCGCGGAGGCGCTCACCGCCGACCCTAGGAGGGGACGAGTAGCCGGGACGGGAGGTGGCTCCGCCTGTCCGGGACCCCGCGGTTCGCCCGCTCCTCCCTCCGGCAGGGTGCCGAGAGTGCTCCCCTCTGCCCGCTGCGGGCGGCAGTTGCGGGTCCGGGGCAGCGGTGGCGCCTGTCCCGGGCTTCGCTCAGAGCCGCGTTTCTCTGTGCGCGGAGCGACCTGCCCGAGCTCTGGCGGGGACAGGCAGGGCAGGAGGATGGCGAGGGAGCCCCGCGGGACGGGGTGAGCGCTGCGGTCACTCTGCTGGCCGAGTGCCTGCCGCGGGGAAAGAGCCGAGTTGCGGGCGGAGACGCCAGAGGCCGAGCCTTTGGGAACGGGTGGATGTGGGAAGGGCGCGAGTTGGGGTCTGCTAGAGAGCAAGGCCCGGTCTTTCTGGGTTGGCGGGGGGTACCCACTCCAGAACGAGGACGGTTCCGGGAGCTGCGTTTTCTGAAGTGTTTGGGATGCTCAGCCTTGTTTCATGAGAATTGTCACGCCAGTCGTCTTCCTCTCACTCCTGAAAGATCCCAGCCTGCCTGGGCACGTTGCTGGGCAGGATGCTGTCCTGAGCTCTGCTGGCTGAACCCATGCACCAGGCTCTGTGGGTCACGTATAAGTGTTGCCAACATTCCAGGTTAGCTGGTTTTTCTGCAGCTATGCACTGGAGAGCTGTCACTGGGACCAATAACCCACCCACTGTGCGCTGAAGATGCATGATAAGATTTGCAGATGTGGGCAGGGATTGCAGAGAGCCAGCGAAGGACTGGCTGCCCTGCTAACACATCCTCTGAGCGCTCTGGATTTTGCAGACTAGAACCGATGTCTTACTATCTTTGATTCAACTCTCAAATAAATAAAAACATATGAAACTCCAAAGATGTTTCCGTGGTGACCTGCTTGCGTCTGAAGCAGATTCCATTAGTGTAGAAACCCGCTGTAAATCTGCAAGGGTGGTGTCCTGCCACCGAGTGAGCGTGGGCAATTGCTGTGCTTTACATTAGTCATCTTAAAAACCACAAGCTATTTAAGAAAATTAATTGCTTGTGACTGCCTTTAATCCAAGCCTCATCCTCTCAGAGTGTTGCCTGGGCTTGGTTAGCTTACCTTTCTTTCCTCTTCCTTTCTGGAAGAAGTTCTTTGCTTGCCTGCGTGTTTCTGGTTTCTCTTTTTCCATCTTCAGGACCACACGCTATTCTGTCCCCAGAGTTAGCTGTGTAATGCACATCCAGGAATTCCCTGAAGCACTGAACACCTCAGGCTGGGATCCAGAGCACGGAACCTTTGTTAGTTGGGGACTGGTGGGCCTATGTGATAGGAAAAGCACTTGAGATCACTTCCGTTGCATCTTGTTCTGTAGGACCAACGGGACGTGGTTTTCAGCAAGCCTGATGCAGCTCTGTGTGCTCAGGGAGTTGCAGTTCCTCTTCTGCGTAGCTGTTGTAGTACCTGTACCTCTGGGGCGGGCTTGCTGAATTGTGTCTGTGTGTCACTGAGGTAGCAGGCTCAGAAGGGACTGTGCTTTCTTACCCCGCCCCACCCCTTCACCAATACTTCCTTCTTTTCCTCAAGCACTGAAATAACAAGAGAAGGGAAACCGAGCTGTGGGGCAGCTGCAGACGTGCATGAATATTACTTAAAGAGGAAATTTGTTTTACCTAACCAGAGAACTTCCTGCGCTGGCTGTCTGTGCTGCTGAAGATCTAGAAGTTGCATGGAAGGCTGTACGCCTGCTGTGTGTGCGGCTTAGAAAGGCCCTTCACAGGGAGGTGTTTACTCCTGGCTCTTACATTTGAGCTCCAGAGTGTTCAAATGTGTGTTCTTCTCTAAAAGTCAGATTCAGCAAGTTTGCAAACACTTTAATAAGCACTTGTAGAACCTTCTGTGGTCTGGTTCTTCCAGAATCAAAAGGGAGCTGCTGTTTGCCTGGCCCTGTAACACTGGAGCACAGACAAATCAAAGGAGGCTATTTGGAAATAAAAAATAAAAGAAAGCGGCTTTATGATGGTTTTTAAAATCCAGTGAAGTGATAGGACCTGGAAAGGTGCTTCTAGGTGGTCTTCTAAAAGCCTGATGTCTTTTCCTTTCCAGTGAGGAGTACCTGTATGTGAGGGCAGATTGGTTTTTTGACAGGATTGCAGCAATTTTGGGGGTGGTGGGGAGAAGACCTGACAGCATTCAAACTTCTGACAAGAGAAGTTTCCTTCATGAAAGGATGTGTGACCCAATTGGTACTTTGTTTAGTTAGTGTTCTCTTCACCTTGTCCAGCCTAGTTTTCTGCCTCTTTCCCTGCTGTACCTGTACTCAAACCAACTCTGCTGGTTTGTTACCTGCCAGTGGCCCTGTTTTTCAAGCTGACTTCACAGGTATCTTTCCTCCAGCAGATGCATGTGAGGTGGTTCAGAAAAATAAAAGATGCATGTGGACTTTGCCTTTATCCTGAATCCTTCTTCCCTGTTGCTGACTCTAGATCAGAGAAAGTGCCACGTTGACCAGAGATGTACTTGTGCAACATTTTAATGATTTGAAAGGGACCCTAAAGAAGCTGTTGGATGAGCGGCTGATATCACTGCTGCAGGAGGTCGATGCTATAGAACAAGAAAGCATCAAACCCTTGGATGAATGCCAGAAGCTAATAGAGCACGGAGTCAGTACAGCCGATGATCTGCTCCGAGAAGGTAAGGCAGGACTAAGTCTTAGCTCTGCCTTCCAGTTCCTGTTATGATCAGTGTTTTTGGCTCATTTTGGACTTCCCTCAAGCCAAGTGTTAAGACAAGCTTAAAGCTGGCTGGATGTAGTGAAGAGCTGATCAGTATTCAGTCCTAAAAATGTGTATTTTAATATTTCATTCCAGTCCAAGAGTTTGCATGTGCCAGTGTAGCTTCTCCTTAGGGGCAAGTAGTATTTACTTGGGAAATGTCTCACTGCAGGGACATCCTGAGCCCCTCTGCACTAGAAAGAGGATTATGTCAGACTATTTAGAAATAAAATACATCTTGGGTACCATAATAACAAAATTTCTCTGTGGGTTGATGAAAGTTATTTGTGTCTTAATGGAATAGCAGCTGAAGTAAACAGATTATCTCTCCTGTTAAGTGTGATTATGTGCACTGTTGATGGGGAACATGAGGAGTGGAATGGCTACTGTGTGGGAAAAAATTCCTCCAAAATGTCTGAGGATGAGGCAGACAAAAATAGACACGTGGAATATTATTTATTGTAAGGGCTAGTCTGTACCTACTGATGCTCAATACCTAGCCTGAAAGGAATGTCACTCCCGACTGTTTTCCCCACACTGTAGAACCTGCTGGGAGCATGTCTGAGCCATGAGTATGTTGGCAGTTTCCTTGCATTGTTCTCATGTCTCCACTTTAACTTTCTTTCACCATGATCTCAGTTTTGTGGACTGGAGTGCATTGAGCAGCTTCCCACGGGTCGGAAATGTGCCCTCTCTCCTCAGGCACTAGCCCTGCGCTGACAGGCCATGCTGCATCTGCACTCCCTGCCTCCCCTTCACAGGAGCAGTGTCAGCATCTGCTGGGGTGCTTTGTGTTTGGGTGGCTGGCAGTCAACCCTGTGTTTTTCCTGAGTCCCAGACTGCTGAGTTGCAGGGTGGTGGCCACGGTTGCCTGTGTTTTATACCAGTTTCTAACCTGACAGGCTACCTGTTCCTATCCCGGGGCTCACCGTTCCCCCTGTCACAGGAGAAGCATCACTAAGCCATGTTGTCTGCAACGTTGAGCAGACGTTGCATCTGAGTCAGAAAGGAGTTAAGGCTCCGTGGTTATTAAACCTCTTGCTGCCAGTCATGACGTGTGCTTTTCTGTAGAGATTGGTAACGTTCCTAATCCTCCATTTGGAAAGGGACTCTGCTTGCCTGTGTTGTGAATTACCATAAAGCCATGAGATAGGAGAGGGGAGCGCACATCGCTAAGCTAAGTGTGGGACACTGCTTTATATGGAAAGCTTATGAAAAGATTTCTAGTTTTCTCCATGGTTTCATGCATGGTGGCTTCCTTTGCTGGGACAGTAGTTACCACTTCGATTATAGTAAGCAGAAAAGTGCTTGAAATTTACTTCTTGCTTTTAAGTTCCTGCTTTTTTATTTTCTGCTCAGCGAAGATGCTTTGCTTTTATCTTCCTTAAAGCAGGTGGAGGGAGGGATTAATAATCCTGATTCCTGGCATCTGACCCCAGTATGGCTACTGCCAGAGACCTGAGGCAAATTATTACATCTGTTATGGGTGTGTCTACGGGAAACTTTGAGGGCTTCGAAGGTTGCTAGATAGGCTTTACTTAGTTAACTATAATTGTATTTCCTAGCTAAGAGTCAAGCAAAAGTGCTGAGAATGCTTCACCTTTAATTGGTTGTTCGTGTCAGAACTGGTTCTCTTTGAAGCAAAGAATGCCTTTCTTGGACATTTTCTCATTAGGAATATTTTTACCATTTGATTCCAGGAGAGAGTGCAGTCCATGGAGATGTGGGACAACAGAATGAGAAACTTTGCAGCTTTACAAAAAAAGCTTTACATATTCAGCTAGATAGGTAAGATACTGACACACTGAGGTGATCTGAGGCAGCGGCAGAGGGATCTTCTCTCCTTTGGAACAAAAGCTTTCCAGTCCACTGCCTTAAAAGATTAATGTGAGGTGCTGTCCTGTGCATTTAATCGCCTGTCACTGGGGCTGGCAGCCACAGAACGGAGTCGTTTTCAGCCTCCATATGTTCTGTAGAAATATAGGCTGTTTATTTGTGAACGATGAAACTGCTCCTTGTGAAACAGCCTGTATTTCAGAATATTTACTGAGAAACAGTCTGGTTTGGGCTGAAACACTGTGTTTTCGGAGCCTTTTAAGTTTGAAATGCACATGCCAATTTCTGCAGCTGTTCTCTCTTTGCAAATCTGCATGGATTCAAGTGTATGGATAAAATATGAATTTGTAGAAGCTGTCCCCTTTCATTACAGCAAACTTTCCTTTCTCAGCTTACCAGAAGTGCCCTCCTTGGTTGATGTGCCTTGTTTATCTGCCCAGTTGGATGACTGCCTTCTTACTATATTGAAAAACCAAATATTCAGACACGGAACTGTGGCATCTCGCCCACCTGTACAGCTGGAGGAGTTTGTTGAGAAGCCTGGAGGCATTTTGGTCCGATGGTGTAAGGTAGGTAAGATATCCTGGGTGAAAATCATTCTGACTTCAGTTTTGTTGAAATAAAGTGAAAAACCCCACTTTTCTCTTCTGCCTTCAAAGAAACAGTTCACTTCAGTGCGTAGTTAGAAACTTCAGAAGAGGTTTTGATGGTAATAGCCTCATTGAAAGGCAAGGTCATGTTGTGGCTGGCGCTGGCAGTGACACTCGTGTGTTGGACTCTACCTGGTCCCATCTGCAGGTAGAAAGGGCCAACATGCTAAAGCACCTCTCAGACTCCTTCCCTGGGTGTAGAAAAGTCAGGAGGGGCAGCTGAAAACACTGCTACTGTGGCTTCCTGTGCTTAGGCAAGAACCAGGTACTGGACAGGCAGGAAACGCCTTCTGCAGGTACTCTTCCCACTAAACAAACAGATTACTCTCTGCTATCTGTGGTGCTGCTGTACAGACAAGACCAGGAAATCCCAATGCCTGTGTTCCTGACAGGGGGGTTTGCACGTAACCATTCCTGTGCTGAAACCCAGCGGTTGGCTGGTTGGTTTGTGTGGCACAACTGCCAAACATGCCCAGTGAGACTCTGCTGGGGTGATGCTTTTGTCCTTTTGTTATGCTTTGGCCCCTAAACATCTTCGTGTTCTTCGGGAGACATAGTGGACAGGAGGAGAAAATACTTTAATACTGGCATTAGCTTGTCAAGTGGCCTTTCACTTCAGTACACAGGAACTGTTTCTGAGTATATGGCTGCTGTGCTTTGATGGGGTTTAGTTGTTGTTGGACAGCTCTTTGCTCCTTGGCAGCACTGAACAAGCTTTTGCAGGCGTTGCTCAGCCACCCTCACTTTGTGAAGGGTGTGGACTCAGGTTATAAAACCCTAGATGCTGTTGTCAGGTGTGGTCTGGTTCTCTGTGGTATAGAGGAGTTCCCTGAATTTGATCATGATTGGGGGTCAGTGGAGCATTTTTTTCTGGGGGGATGGGCAGGGGGAAAATATCTTTTGAGTTGGGCAGATGAAGGAATTGGAAATTATTCCCTGGAACGGGTGAAGAAGGATAACAGTGAGTTTCCCTTGCTGTTAAAAAATGGTGCTGAAATGCTTCTGCAAATTTGCCTTCAGCTTTTAGCTGAAGGATCTTGTTTGTATCTGCTAGATTGAAAAACCTGTTAAATGTTTCTTCTTCTACAGGTACTTTTAAACTGTGAGCTAATCATTCTTAGAGTATATTTTGTATGAGTTGGTTCAGGCATTGTTATTTTCTGTAAGACAGGCTTCAGGCTTTTTAATGCCTCATGACTCTGCTGACAACCTGCAGTACTGCCCTCCGATGTGCTGCTGCAGAGGCAAAAGGAGAAAAAGAGGGGTCCTTTATTAATGTAATAAATCTCTCTCTAGGTGGATGATGACTTTGTACCACAGGATTACAGGCTGCAGTATCGTAAGAGCACTGCCAGTCACTTTGAAGACGTGTACGTCGGCTCGGAGACGGAGTTCATAGTGCTGCATATTGATCCTAACGTGGATTACCAGTTCAGAGTGTGTGCCCGGGGAGATGGGCGGCAGGAGTGGAGTCCCTGGAGTGTTCCTCAGATGGGCTGCACCACGCTGGTTCCCCACGGTACTGCTTTGTGCCTCTTCATCTCCACCTCAAGCCCTTGTCATCAGAGCAGCACTCCTGAAGGTCTATAGCTGGATGACTTCAGCTGCTCTTTGCGTGACGATGGCGCGTCCTTAGCTGTATGTGTGTAGTGTAGGAGGAGCTGTTCTTCCATCCTACAGCTTGTTCTTTGCCTCTGCAGCAGGTAGCCCACTGCTTGGCCCTAGAAAGCATCCATTAGCCAAAAGTGAAGCATTTTTTCCCTTGTCCCTCATTCCTACCTAAGCATGTTTTGATGACACAGTCACATAACAAGCTCTTATCCTGGAGAAAAACCCCTACATTTCCTCTTCGCTTCCAAATTCATAAGGGCAGTGGGTCATGAGGGTTTTCCTTTGCCTACAATATGGCTTTGCAGCAAAGAGTGAAATTCTGGTGTGAACCCTTTGAGCTGGGGAACGTGTTCTGTGATTGCAAATGGTTTCAAAAGAAATCT
Organism: Zapornia atra; assembly: GCA_013400835.1. Taxonomy (NCBI): domain Eukaryota; kingdom Metazoa; phylum Chordata; class Aves; order Gruiformes; family Rallidae; genus Zapornia; species Zapornia atra. The sequence continues at coordinate 307,728 of VZTU01011104.1, forward strand.
TTCTGTTGGAAGGCAGCAATACCAGCCCCTGTTCTTAACGCAGCTCAAGCGTCCTGTGAGGTAACGTGAGGGTATGTTGTGACTGATTTCGTTCTGCACAGGCAGCAGCCCCTCTAGTTGTGTTTGGTTTTTTCTCTTCCTTTTTAAGAATGGACACCTGGTTTGGAGGGTTACAGCTTGAGCAGCCGAAGAAACATCGCGCTTCGAAATGATTCTCAGTCGTCCGGTGTGCTCTACTCCAAAGCTCCTACATATTTCTGTGGGCAAACCTTAACGTTCAGGCAAGTACCTTCTGGGCAGCTGGTACAAGCCTGTGTACAAGGCTTCCTTCCCTAGTCTGTTACGTTTAACCATGGGTCGGTGGGGCTTTCCTGCCAGACTGACCACATGCTTTGATGTTTTGGCGTGTTTGATGGGCACAGGTAAGGGTGGCAGCCTGGCACTGATGTCTGTAATGCCCGAGATAATTAGTGCTGACGAGACTGCTGTGTGAAACTGGCACTAGGAGCTCTTGAGCTGAGAAAGGACCTTGTGAAACTCTAGCTTTTCACTTGTCACACCGTGCAATTAAAAACCACAGCAGCTTTGCTGCCTTTACCTCTGTCCCCGAGATGATGCTGTTCAGTGGGGTATGAGGAACTTCCTTGTGCCTATATCAGTTGTAATTACAGACCTTGGAGACTCTGAAGCTTTAGTTCATCTTTCCTTGGTTAAATAAAACTACTTGTACAGTAGGCAACCCCCAAAGGCACCTAAAGGGGGTTGTTCCTGATATTTATGTAACTTATTTTAATTTCTCCCTTCCTGATAACGAATTATCTGAACTTGAGATTGTTGTGGTATGAGGATGTATTCAGTTGCTCTGTGTCAGGCGGGATAAAAAGATCTAAAGCTTTCATTTAAAATCTGTTGCTAGATTTAACATCTTTTGGCTCAGAAATGCCTGTGAAATTAAAGGCAGATCCTTGAGGTTTCCCTTGGTTCTCTTTCAGACCAATGCCTTTTAACTTTTTTTATTGGTAACACATGAAAATATTTTGCTTTCCTTTCTGGTAATGTGGACTCCTCTCCAAGAGGAGATCATTCCAGGATGGCACAGCCCTAAAAGCACACGTCCACAAGAACTATAATGAGATGAATCTTTGGACTGGACCTCAGAAAGCAGTTGTGTTCCTCTTCCAAGGTCCAGTAGTAGCTTCTTCTTTGAAAGTGAGTGAGCAGGGAAATGGAGTGCTTGGTGCTTGGCTTTCTCCATCTGTTGAAACAGAAGTATATTCCCAGGGGATAGGTGGCTTGCTGAGCAAAACAAGTGAGGTTCACATTACAGATATGTGTGAAGCAGCTTTGTGTTTGTTCAGGACAGGGGATACTCAGCAGCAAAAAGTGAAGCTGTGCTCAGTGCAGTGCTTTGTGCCTGCTTTCTAAAGGTGGAGGCTTTAGCTGTCCTCAGAGGTGAGGCGTTTGGGCGAGCTGTAGGAAAACATCACTTTAAGGCATGACTCCTCATGTTTGTTTCTCAGCAGCCTTCAGGGAGCTGCCCTTAGGAAAAGGACCATCCCTGCATGGGGACCTGCTCTGCAGCTGTCTAAAGCTCTTGCTTGCAGTGGGGAGCCACAGCCAGGCTGGCGATTTGGGGTGGTCCAGCAGATGACCTGTGCAGATCACGCTGACTTGGTCAGAACCCCCCACAGCTCCGCTGACAGCTAATGTGAAGGAAGGGCATGTCATCACCCACAGAGCTACTTCTCTGTGTTGAGACAAATGGAAACTGCTGGTGGTTGAACTGGTGCAGTGTCTGTGTGCCACGGTGAAAGATGCGAGAATGCAGCTCTGCTCCTGCACCACCAGGAAGTGGTGAGAAGGGATTTGAACCGTGTCCCACTGAGCGTTGTTCCTACCATGTATCCTGTGGGCTGCTGAGAATTTTAAGCCCCAGGGATCACAGGCTGGAGAATAAGGAGAATAATGTTATTAATGTGGCAGGAAAAGTCAGCCCAGTAAAGCAAAGCTTAGAAGACTGTACAGCCATGCTCTTTGTCTTGCTACAGCTCTTTCAGGCTATCAGCTGCTGAAAATTCAAAACCTAGCAAGAAAAGGAGCAGGGATCTACACCAAATCCCAGCCCTCTCCCCTGTGCACAAGAGGAGGAAAGGTACTGCAGAGTTACAGGCTGGCCACTGTCCTGGGTACTCAAGTTGTGCTTCCCCTTTATGGTGTACAGAAGGTTTGGCTCTTCCCCACTTCTGCTGTCCCTGAGGAAGGGCCATGGTGCTGGTGGGCAGCCCTGATGCTGGAGTGTGATGTGCGCAGTGAACAGTGTGGTGTCAGTGTGGGTACTGACTGTGCTGGACCCAAATGCTCTGCAGCTCCTGGCTGACTCCTGTGTAAACGCTCCAGCTCTGGGGGTGCCGTCACTCCTTCCTGGTCTTGCTTGAGGTTTTATTATCTTCCTGCTGCTGGTCCAGGTTACCTTGAGAGTGCTCTGCAAAGAAGGGTCTGTATAAATGAGCAAGTAAGGTATTGACATGATAGAACTGCTTTTTAACGGGTTTATAGTTGGGGGTGTTTGGTTATTCTTGTGACCGTACAACCACCCATTTCCAAGGCAAAGCTCATGAAGGGCTGCCTGAACTATGGATGGAATGCATTAATGTTACCTAGGCAAAAGGCTTTTCTTCTTGAGCTTACAAATAAATAGGTGTGTTTAAAGCTCCACCAGTTACTCAGAGTTTAAAGTCTAGAGTATCAAAATGAATTTGAAATCTCATTTGAAGTTGTTTTGGAAACATTGTGGACTGCTTCCAAACGAAAAGCTTCTTGGATATTTAAATATTTTTGTGGTTTTGCTTTGCTTTACACTACAAGGCTTTGCTATTTTAGTGACGGTCCCAGGGGACTGGGAAGCCTAATGGAGTGCAAAAGTAAAACATGGTTCTAATTTTATCTTCCCTGTTTGTCCTGAAAGAGTTAACCCATTGGGTACCAGTCTACTGCCCAGTTCAATTTCCAGTTCTTAAACCCTTATTTTTCCTGTTCGTTGGCAGCAGTCACACATCAGTGCTGCACTCTCTCTCAAGGTGTGATGAAAATAACTGCTGGTTTAGTTGTCTAGAAAGACTGACTGAGTTTCCTGAGTCACTGGGGCTCTCTGTAAAGTGATTTCACACCTTTGAGACACGGCCCTACAAGAGAGACTCAAATCCCTTCAGGGTACGGACGGTGCAGCCTTACTTAGCTGCTCAGGCCCAAAGGGAACTCATCCCTGGTCGTTTGCACAACTTGTTTGCTTTTTCTTCAGATTCTTTCCCAGGACCAAAATCCTAAATACAGCTGAGCTTTGAGATGCCCTTCGAGGCATCGCTGGCTTTAATACCTGTTTGCACCAAGCTGGGTTATTAAAACAGCCCAACACGTCCATGACCCACCCCTCTATGGCAGGATATCGCAGGGCTCAAGCCTTGTTCCAGTCGTGCTTGTTAAATATTTGCTGTCTTCCCATAACACATGGAGTGGTAATGTGGGCTAGAGGAGAGCAGTGTGTACGGCATGGTTGGTTCAGGCAATTGGAAACCCTTTCTAAAGATTCTGTCTTCTGACAGGGGAGAGTTTTATTAAATAGCAAGAAAAGTCTGCAGGAAGCAGATGAGCTTTGTACGGATTAAGCCAGAGCACTGCTGAGCGGAGCTGTTGGGAAAGCTGGGTGGACTTAGGGCCCTTCACTGGGATCTCCCAAGAGGTTGGAGGGATGTGTTGAAAGCCCTGGAGCACAGCACAGAGGTCTGGTATTGCTGTCTGGATTTCACTGTATGTGTTGATTTAAAGCTTCAGGCTTTGACTTGACTTTTTGCTTGGTAGAATTGAAACTGTGGGACAGCCGGACAGACGAGACAGCCTGGGCGTGTGTGTGGAGCAACAGAATGGCTATGACTCCCTGCAGAGAGACAAAGCTGTGTGCATCAGCACGAACGGTGAGTCGGAATCATGTCCCTAAAGAACATGATTTCCACCCCTCAAGCTGCCAGCTTCTGGCTCTTTGGATCCCTGGATCATGTATGAGCAGCTTCACGTACCTTTTACATACTCTAACTGTACAAGCAGTACATATCCCGTGAGATTCTGGGTCTCCTATTCCTGCTCACAGTTGTGGTAACCTGTTGTAACAGAAAGGGATGTGGCAGGGCTGTTTTTCATGTCTGTTTGTCTGAAGAAAGCCAGGGAGACGCAGTGTCGGGTGCTGCTGTGCACAGGATGTGAGGAGTAACACTGGGCATCCTGGCTGTTTCAGGGGCGGTGTTTGTCAATGGAAAAGAAATGACGAACCAGCTGCCTGCTGTCACTTCGGGATCGACTGTGACGTTCGACATGGAGGTGGTGCAGCTGGGGCCTTCCAGCAACGAGGGAGGAAACTTCAAGCTCAGAGTAACCATCAGCTCTAACAACAGAGAAGTGGTCTTTGACTGGGTACTTGACCAGTGCTGTGTCTCTCTGTACTTTGGATGTTCGTTTTCATACCCAGGTTGGAAAGTGTTGGTTTTTTAGCATCGAGTGAAGGGATTTCTGTTCTTGCTAGAAAGTGTAATGTTAAAACCTGGGTGTCCAGCTGTTTTGACATCAATCTGTTCACAAACCCCCTTTTTGTACTACTTGAACTCTGCTGTGTTTTATTTCCTACTGGATTCATTTAAAAAAAAAAGTAATTGTGAAACATTGGATTGGTTACTCTGGAAAAAATTGGAAACAGGCATTTATGTAGGTAAATTAATTTAAGCAGTCCATAATACCCCTCCCTTTTTCCTCCAGACTTGATTTTTGTCAGTATTTCATTGTACTCTAGTCTCAGGGTACGCGTGTTACATAGAACTTCCTTTGCTTAATGCTGCTGTTCTGTGAAATAAGCTTGTAGCTGGTTACAGGGCTGGAGGGGGTGGTAACGGACCAAAGCATTATTTGTACCACTCAGAGCAAAGGAGTAGGAGCTGTCATGCTACGCTGCCTGTACACAACGCTGCCTTAATGCTGTGGGTGGACACAGGGTCTGCAGCAGCCATTCCTCCCACGCACGGTACTGTCCAGTCCTCTGAGCAAGGATGTCTGAGCCATAACTCTGTTCAGAGATGGAGCTGGTCTGTTAATGCTGCATTTCTATCCACATGCCTTATTTCCAGGTATTTCCTGAACTGTTCTGTGTGTTGCCACTTGGAATATATTCTTTAGAGTAGCTGCACTGTGATGCTGACATCAAGGTCGCGTGGCTGCTTCTCAGGCTCAGCCTATGCCTGGCATTGGACTCTTACCCTTATTTGCTGAGTGTCTCCCCCAGTTAGAACTTCCCTTGTAGCCTGTGTGATGCAGTACTTAGGCATGCTGCAACTCCCCACTGAGCCCATGTCTCGTGTCCAAAGAGACAGGGACTGATCCTGGAGATCTCAGAGCACTGTGCAGTCTGGGCCCTGGGGCCAGACTGGGCTGGGACTTCCCAAGGAAGCTGGGACTGCTGCTGGGGATCCCCCTCAGCAGAGGAGGGAGACAGAATGGAGCACAGAGTGGTAATTTTTCTCTCTCCTCAGTGTAGTCATATGGGAGAAGAAATTATGAATGAAATAACGAAGTCAGAAGTTAATGTAGTTACCGGTGTTTCCCCCAAGGAGCGACTAAGATACAGAAGGAGCCCAGCCCTTGTCAAAAGGTTGCAATACTACTGGCCTGCAAAGGGACCTTCTTACCTCAAAATTAAATAAATTTTAGGTTAGAGCACCACTATTTTTATAAAACCTAGACAATCATTCTGCCCTTTGTTCTGTAGTCAGCATGCTGCATCACCCCTCTGTGATGGCATAAAAAGCTTAGTTTGTTTACAATGTATGAGTATTCTCCATACTGGCGCTGGCAGCCCACAAATATGAAGCCATTGAGCTTATGGCCACCCTGAGCAGCTGTAGCGAGGATATACATGTGAGTGTCAGGACTGGAGAATGGCAGTTGCTGTTTATGGCATTTACCGGGAAAAACATAAATTGTGGGTAGGTTCAGGTGGATGCAAAGAACTTGCACATGGTGGAGTTGGGTTGGAATTTGCCTTAAGACATGAAGAGCAGACACCTGCAGGTGAAGTAATCCAGTGTTAGCAAAAAAAAAGCCTGCAGGACTCCATTTTTCAAGCTTAACTCTTCCGCTGTTAGGGAATGAGAAGTTACTAGTTTATCCTCTACTTTCAGTGTTGCTTTGATTTGTCCTGTGAAGTACACTTCCAGTACTTGTAAATAAAATACAGTTCTTTTCCTGTAGCCAGGATGGTTCAGTAGATGATCAGTGTCAGTCCTCTGGAAGGGGTCAGGCTGGCACTCGGCTATCAGCTGACTTAAATCTTGCACCATTTAGTAGTGCTGGCAATTTTACTTACACACTTCAGGTATCAGGTACTATAGTTGCAACTTACTATATGGAAACTGAAATGGTGAAGTTCTGAGGTACCGATGGGTCAGGTACCTGTTTCCCTGCATTTGGAGGGGGCAGTCAGGGTTGAGTCTGCAGGGTATTTACTTGCCTATTAGAAACTAAAGCTTAAGCTGTGAATTCAGGTACTTCCAGAGGTGGTGACGCCTCAGACTTGTTCAGAGCACACATCGATACAGATGATGACTGTGAAGGGCTGCAGGAGGCTGCTCCTGCTCCCCTTGCACTGAGCAGGGTGGGAGAGGGAAGAGGTGAGGGAAGAGTTGTTCTGACTTCAGTCTCCAGTTGCAGGTCGAAGGGCAGGTTGCCAGAGAGGGTGGTTCAGGGGTTTATGGGTTTTACTTCACATGAGCCGAGCCGTCCAAACTGCAAGTAGGTACTGTTCAGCCTCCTCTCAGAGCTGCACCTTTCCACCCTGGGAGGGGTGAAGAATCTCAGGGCAAGAGACCCAAGTAATAACATAACGAAGTATGCAAAGAACCAGATGAGGCTTGAATTGAAAGGTCACAATTCTGGCCTCCTGCAGCAGCGTTGTGACAGAAAACTTGACACTTCACAGTTTTTCACCTCTCGCCCTGGGAGCGACAAATGTTCACTGCTTACAAACTCCAATCCTGACCGTTCTTAAGCTAGAACCTTCACTTACCTCAGACTGATGTCAAGTGAAATTTGAATTTTTTTTTAAATAAAGTTTTATCCCTCAACTGTGTACGATCTAGTGTGTTATTTATTGGGATGTAAAGCTGCTGCCTTCTAACAAGATCTAAATGTTTTCCAGTGCACTACAGCCATCCTGAAGAGCTTCTCCCTTTATTTTCATGTTCTGTCCCTCCAAAGTCCCTTTTTCCTCCCCAGTTTTCCTACTGGAGCCCTTCCTTGCATTTCCAGCTGAAGAGCAGCTCCCAGCCAACAGCTCTTGCAGAAAGAATTTTCCTGCTTTAAAACATTGGTTTTAAACATCTCTGAGCTACTTTCCCCTATGTTCTGCCACAGCCAGTTCATCTCCATATGCAGTTTTTGGCCACTACTGAGCAAGAAGCAGAGGTGTTTATCCCCCTCCAAGTAACATCCCTGCTGAACTAACTCACAGCTTCACTTGACTCCTTTAGTTCTGCTTTACCTGCGGCTGTTCTATTTTCTCCATCTTTTAACCCACATGAAACCAGAGACTGAGGCTGCTGACAGGGCAGCGCTCGCACACCTCCCCAGTCACGTAAAGAACCTCTCACACCAATACAGTGCAGAGCATCCAGGAGCGCAGCTTCAGTCTCAGATCAAGCAACCCAAGAGTCCTGTAAGGCACATACCTCCCACATAAGAAGCTCCTTCTCTTGGCAGCATCCAATGTCTGACCGGGATCTGGCCGGGCAGCAACACTTCGTGCAGTGCTGCTGGATGATGGCACCAAACTGCTCTGTGAATTAACACACACAACGTTGAACAAGGTTGTCAGAATTGTCCTCACAGGGCAGTACCAGCTCTGCACAAGTGAAATCTAAGGGCTGGTTTGGGCTGTGGTGGCTACTGAAGGGAGCCGAGTTCCTAAAATTACTTGCAACTGTTCCGTGCCAGGCAGTCAGTCTTTACCGACCCACCCAACATTCAAGGGCCATGTTACAGACACATTGCAAGCACCAAACACTCCACGGCAACAAATCATCCAACGCTTTTGAATACAGTTAATACACTGAGTTAAATATTTAAGTCATACATTAGGCTCCAACTTCAGGTTCACAGACCTGTAACAATCACCCAATACAAAATGTTATAGCAATCTGCCACAACGATATTGAACCTTGCCAGCTTCGCAGACAAAAGCACCCAGGCCAACCCAGGCTGCAACCAGGCTGACAGGCTCCAGCTATCTCAGCCTTTAATTCAGTAGCTGAATTAATTTTTAACATGGAAAGATGTTTCCAACAGCCCCCGTTTGGCTGCGCAGTCACCCCTTACGGGTTGTCCTTTGCAGCACTGTTTTAAACAAATAAACCAAGCAAAACCCCTGCCTGAGCCATGAAGCACTCGCATGTAACATCCACACAGGTCTGGTTTCTCTGACACAACGCTTCACTTTCAGTAACACAAGTTACAGTTTGAACAGAAATCTCCCAGGTTACAGGTTGCCCCCAGTATCCAGCCCCAGCCCCAGGAACAGCAACAGCAGCTTCTATCATTCAGCTAAATAAAGCCCAGGCCATTGAAGGATACACCTTAAATAAAAGGAAGAGACAACAGAAACTCCACTACCTTTGTAGAGATCAGGGCGCAGGAAGGGATCTCCCCAAATTCCATGTGCAGAAGAGAAGGATGGTCCCAGGTCTTGGCCTCTCCGTGAGCACACGCAGTGCCTGGACGGCCCGTGGGGCAGACCTGCTGTGACTGAACTTGATGTACAAAAAGCCCATTTCAAACAAAACATTTTAATGTCAAAACAACAGTTCATTTAAACAGGTGAATTAGTTGGGGTTTGGTTTTGTGGGTTGTTTCTGGTTAGGGTTTGGTTTTACTGTACCATCCAAATTCTCTTTAACCAGCGTACATGATTATCTTCAAAATCTATCAAAGGTACATATAGAAAAGGCATATTTATAAATAGAAAACAAAGGGATTTTTTCAGCTTTTATTATAAATTGACATGACATACAAAGTTTACTGGACAGAAGTAATTTCATTACTATTTTTGGGGGGATCACCAACTTTTTGTGCAAACAATGCTAGCCTTCTTTTAAGCATTAAGAGCATAACTGCTTAAGAAATGACATAAGCAATAATTCTAGAACTACATCTCCCCTAAAATAATCTATTTTTTTACATATGTGCACAGCTTTAGCAAATTAAAGCCAGAGAGAAATGCTTGATGTACTATCCAGAGGCGTAATTAAGAGTTTGCTAAAACTCAAGAGAGCTGGCAAATTCAAGAAGGTTGTAATGAAAGCTGCAGTTTCCCTCTTTCCTATTTTGTACACAAGATCAGTGACTAAGAACTTAATACTGGATGACAAATCACATCCACACCATTAGTTAAATAGTCTCACAGTTAAACACATCTTAAGGACCATCAAAATCAGTATTTACATTTTATAAATTTCTGAAGACACCATTAGAAAGCTTATATACCCCTTAAACAACCAGGGAACTGCATCTCATGGTGATGGAATGAAATAAAAAATTAAAAATACCTGTATTTACAGCAGCATTGTTCCTTTATAAATAAAGAATATGAAAAATGCAATATTTTAAGGATAATAAAAAATTGAGGTGATGTCACTCAACCACAGTGCTTGCTGGAATAAACCCTTCGGTGCTGATACTGTACCAGTAGTGAAACCACTTTCCATTGGAAAAAATCTGTAAACGTATGCATAAAATGTGTTAACAGCAGTGCAAAACTGCTCAAATATAGTTTAGTCAGCATCTTAGTATCTGTATTGAATACAATACATCACAGAATACTTGCATAAGAAGTGCAACACATTTTCTGGTCCAATTTTACAGTGCATTTTTCCCTCAAGAGTGGCATCTCGAAAGCCAAAGCTAAACCCATGGCCTGGCCTTGCAGTCTGTCCTCAGGCAAACAGCAGGCAGAACTCCCAAGGAGTTCATCACGTAACACCTACGTGCTGACTCGAGACTCGGCTTTAGCATGGCACGCTGCGATGCAGACCCTCAACGAGGGCTGACATCACATGCTCTGTGTAGCTGTGTAAATGTGTCATAAAAAGACAAAGGAGCTAATGTTCAAGTTTAAAATGGTACACTGGGTGATCAATACATCAGAATTATCCACGAAAACCAAACTGCTGGTAACCTCAAAAAAGCCAGGGTGGAACTTCACTGTGTCTGGAAGGTGAAAAGCCAAGATCTTCCCAACAGGCACAAGACAAGGAAGTGCTCAGTTCAACAACTCTGATACTTTTAGTGTAAAAAAAATTAATTTCTCATTTATGATCAATTGATAAATGATTTCAAAGACAAGGATCAAGGTTAAACTTTAAATAGTGAGACGTTATTTTCACAAAAAGCTAACTGGAGAATTTCTAAATAAGAAAAGCAGAAACTGTATCCCGATCCCCTTTCCCCGGTATTTCACAACTCCATGGTAGGAAAAACAGCCAGATACAGATGCAAAAGTCTTAATATAAAAATGGTTTTACATATACTTAAATTATGTAAATTCCATAAAGTTCTTAAGACACTAATTACTAAAATTACAAAAAGATTTTCATATTGCTCTTCATGCTCAAACTCTTAGAATATTGTCATTACATCACCAAAACCGAAATACATGTAGTACTTGCATAATGAACTGAATAGAAACCCTGTTAAAACAATATCCTTGTTGAAATCATTTATTTCCATCCAGCAGTGCCTGTTTGGAATCTCTGTATTTTTGTGTGTAATTCTTTATAGAGCTCATGCACCCTAGAATGTCACTTCAATGCTTGTCCGTTGGATGGCATTTGACTTGTGAGTTCAGAGCTTCTGTTTCTTGCTCTGTTTTGTGACACCTGAGATGCTATCCATTTCTGCAATCCTCTCTCTCATGTTATTTTCACTATATCCATTTGCTGTCCCACTTTGCTCTTCAGAAGATTCCTCATCCGTTGGGGAGGCCGATTCTCCTTTCTCTAACTTCTGCTGCATCTCTCGGAGCCTGGCAACAGCTTTGTCTATGGACATGATGCTGATGAGGTTAAAGTCATGCATGCTGACCAGATGGAGCATAAAGTTTCGACACAAGTTCTTCTTAATTATTTTTTGTCCGTAGTTTTCAACAAACAGCATACAGGCATGATTCATTTGATTGTCAGCAATAAACCTGTTGGAGCAGAAAGCCATCATTAGCTGAGTAGAACACTTTCCAGACTAACATCAAGCATTGATACATCACCAATTACATAGTCTCACCATCTGTGATGGTTTTGGGCTACTAAAGCACAAGAACATTTTTTTAAGGGCTTCAGAGTCAAAAGTTCATTGCCAGATTATCCTTCAGTGATGCTTCCTAAATAACTGAGCTAACTGAATGTTAAGTGCTCAGTGAACTGCAATGCCAAATGGTCAACCAAACATGTATCAGAGCTAAGTTTAAGGTAACATACCCGTGCTTCATAACATGAAGATTCCATAATTTCATCACTTCTTTTTCTCCTTCGTTAACATCAGAAAATTCTTCAATTTGCTGGAGAGATTGAGGATCAGGAGAAAGGACAGGAGAAGAAACACATCAAAACTGCATGTCTGTTGACAAGGACCAAAAGCACGCCCAGAATTTGCCTTATGGCACCTAGACTACACAGAAGCAGTACTGCTGAAAAGGCAGGCACTGCAGCCAAACAGGTCAGAAGAACGTCCTGTGATGAGTCACTTCCATACGACATATCACCCCACCATGTACTCCTGTGACACCAGTATCTCCCTCTTTGCAGGAGAAAACCAGCCACAATGAGAACTTGTTAGGCCCCAGGTGGGCTGAGCCAGCTTTGCAGCTAAAGCCACACTTGAATCAAAGTTGCTATTTTCCATTAGTTTCTATCATTACCAGCTCAGCACCAAAACAATTTCAAGTCTTCAAGTAAATGCACCATTTTCACAGTAAGTGAGCCATTTATCCCCTCCAGCTCCAGACCCGTTTTAAAAACCCACAACCCATCCAAAATAACTGTGCCTAAATGGAATAATTACAGTAATGGTTTTCTCCCGCAGCCATTCGGGGTCCTTCTCATCCTCACTGTCGACTTCCATTTCTTGTGGCCGGAGAGGTAAACAGGTGTCACTGTGGAAGTACAGCCGATTGTGCCCGCTGCTGTACGTTCGCTGCTGCTCCACCTCTCCATCCTCAGACTCCAGGAACTCTGACATACTTGCTTTTGTACGCTTCGGCCTAGCAGAAAGACAAAATAATAGAAAATATACAAATATCAGGAACTGTAATTGATTAATGCAAATTATACTTGTTGTTGGGGCGGGAGAGAAGAATCCCCAGCAGTGAAATAAACCCCATTAAAAACCCACCACCCCACTCTAAGCCACACTCCACCTTCCAGGGAAGTTTTAGGATAAGGCAGTGGAAGTTGCATCGTTATGAACAGGTACCTCAGCTGAAGAGATGCAGAAAAATCCCAGGTAAAGCTGTCATGTTTCAGTAACATTGCATTTAGTCATGAGCTGCTGTATGTTTACCAGCAGTGAAATTTCACACTGTTCATATGCACCCACAGATTTCCAGGCCCCTGGGTTTCACAAATCCCTCTGTACACTGTGTCACACACACATAGAGACAGCTTCCCCTCTCCCCACCTGCAAACCAGTATGTGTGTGATGGGAGTCCTTTTGACCGGCCCATTGCGACTGAAGGCAAAGCCGGGCTGACGATGGATGTCCTGGGGATTGCCTGCGTAGGAGCCATCGTAGCACTCGTTGATAGACACGTCTATCCTAGCACCTTTTGGATGATACTGAAACAGATAATTGCAAATGGTAACGATGAAACATCAGGAAGTTTGAACAAAGAACCTTTCCAAATACCACCAATAACCTGGCACAGCTCTAGTTTCCTTTACAACACTCAAATACATCAATAAGTCATACTCCAGCTTCTTTGCTCTGTTCCATTTTACAGTTTTGTATAAAACCACTCTGAATTATAAAATTAAGGGAAATAAGCAAAACATTGCTAAAAGCACCCCAGGAATGACATTTCTAACTAGCTAAGGAGTGAATCATAATCAGAGCAGGGTAGTGGTTATAGGAAACTACGTTATCATGAAATAAATAGGACAGAACTTCTCTTTAAGGTCAGACTGGTAGGAACAGGTCCTTATCAGTGTAAGTTAAATAATACTGTCTTAAAATGTCTACTGCCTTCCTAAAGGCTTCAAGAGACTTCCAACCAAGTGTAGATTGCACTGCATCACAAAAATATTAGTGTAAAAGCAGCAGCTAAAAAGAAAAAAAAAATCAAACCAACACTTTTTTTCCTGTGTGACAACATTAACAGGAAATTGTGTTTAACCTGTAGATACAGTCCCACAATGTACCCAGCTAGCTACAGAATCACTGTGGGTACACTGTGTTTCATACCGCAACACTACAAAGAGACTACTTACAACATAATTAAAGATAAATCTGCTGTGGCAAAGTTTAAGATGTTTGAGTAAACTATAGAGCTTCCGACAGTTCAGTGTGCACCATGGGCAATGCAAGTCATCTCGGGCTTCAGTCTGCTGTCTTGTGTTGTTGTTGTAAAGGAACTGATGCAAACAAAGGGACAGGCAGCATTAGCATCAAATGTTTCGTTCATTAACTTCCCAATCCCCAAAGCAAAGCTGAACATCACTTCACAAAAACCCTGCGCTAAGTTCTTGGGAACCCACAGCAGCTCGGTGTACTCAAACACTTTCTCCCCACAGGGAGATCACATGCCCCCCTCCAAATGTCCAACAAGAGATGTCTTTCGTATTTTGGAACATTGGATGTGCCTATAGGAAGATTAGTTTCCTAGAATATTTCCTGTAAGAATAAATCAGTGAAATGGCTTTTCATATCTGAATGTAAGACCCCTTAAGGCATCCATTACAAAGGCAAATGGAAATTTCCATCCAACTCAGGAGAGAAGTGACCATTTTAATTCCATACAGTATTTACAATTCCCCAGTTATTATCAATACCTGGTAAAATATTCGCAACTTTTGTCGAGGCTCATTTAAAACATCTCTCTCTTTCCTTGTCTGAAGGTCTGTTGGCAAGGATTCTTTCACAGCTGAAAAAACCAGATACACGTTTCTTTGGTGAGGAGGAAAAAAAAGACCTTGTTTCTTACCCAAGTACCGAAGTTCTGAGAAGGGTGCACTGCTACTGAAGGAAATGAGCTACTCTAGTGTGCTTTGGCAGAAGTAGCTCAGTTGTCTCTGAGCCTCTTTCATGCATTTTAATCTCTGTAAGATTATTTGATTACATACAAATAACAATATATCCCACATATCTAAGCAGGTTTTTTAATCTATCCTTAGGAGAAAACAAGTAACCATATCTACTGGCTTCTGAATAGTGAAAACGATGGGGAAAAAAAAGGTCCCATTCACCAGCCTTCTGTTTCTGTACAAAAAAGCCTGACACTTCAGCCTGCATCACATTAGAGAAATTAAGAGTTCATCAGCTCAGTTACTTTAAGCACTTTGTAATTACAGCAAAGCTTAAGCCACCTCATTTAGAGCATCTCTGATGGCTTTATTCCGCTGGTGCGACCTGGGAAACACACCAAAGTAAACCACCACCACCAAGTTCACATACCTTGGGGCAAGAGGCACTAGATCCTCTTTTACTCTCAGAACCTCTAACTGGTATAAGGTTCCTATTTTCACTCTTGCCCTTTCTGGGCATCAGACACTGCAAACAGCACAACCATCACACACACCCTCTGAGGCTGCACACCGCGCTATGATATATTCCCGTTAAGTGTCTGCTGCACTTTTCTGTCCGGTGGCTCTTGCTCCAACTTTACCACTTTACTGGAATCCTTGGCTTCCCCAACACAAGCAAAAATGGGTTCCATGGGTAGCATGGCAATGGAGCTCTGCCACATCCCCATTACCTCTCTATTACACACCTTCCAAAGTTAGGCAATACACTGTCATTTCTTTGGCAAGCCTGAGCATAGAAACCTCCCTAACAAATGACAATACATGTCTCCAAGAAACCCTACAATGCAGAGGCCTGGTATGAGGAAGGAAAGAAAAAGCAGAACAACTTTGACAGCGAAAGCTGAAGTACTTCCCTGCTTCTGTTGCCTTTCTTCCACTGGAAATCATTTCACGTTTGTGAGTTGTCAGCCCTTCACCCTGGTTTAAGAAACCTTAGTGCCTGCAGTCCCTACCTCAGGTAAAATTCAGGAGTCAGTCTTATGTAAATGTTCTCATATGCTTTCCCAAGACAAAGATGTCTGTAGGATGACTGAGGATGTTAGAGATCATTCTACACAGTGGCTTCTGCACAGGTAGGGGAGTAACACTTCTTGCTTTAACTTGGGGATTACCACACACTAAAGCTCTAAAGGAGTGAAAAGAACTGCTGCTCTTTAGCAGTCTCACCAGAGATAAGCTAAGACCTGCCAAGTTTCCCAACATTTGGAAAAGCAACTCTTCTTAAGTAAAATGCATACAGCAGAACAGACAAACCTGGAAGTCTTACTCAAGGATTTTTGACCCAATTTATTCTGCATCAGAATTTATGAGCACTGTGTATCACCACTGCCATATTGTCCCAAGTTCAGACTCCACTGTTTTTTAGCTTTTAAACTTACCTTAAAAGAGGAAGTACAAAATGCAGGATACAAAGCCCATTCATTTTGTACTTTTTCACGTTTAAGATTAGTTGAAGCATCTGCCCCGCCGTAAGTCAGCAATCCCGACCCGCACAGAAGCGCCCAGCAGATGATTATGCAGCAACACTGGTTTGCTTACCTATAGTCTGAGTAGGTTTAACAGAGTTGGGCTTGTTTTCTTGAGGGAGGCTTTCAGAATTCCGTGTTGCAAGAGGCTTAGCAATAGGAGCTGTAGACTTGTCATTTGTGTCTCCTGTCCAGCGAAGAGTAAACTGAAGCGTAGGTCCCTGAGAAAATGTTTCAAATGGAGGCAATCTCTGTGGGGGAGGAATAAAAATGTAACAGCAGGATTAATGTCTTCTCATGTACATCCCCTTCATTTGCTGTACTCATCTCTGTCAACAATTTCTCCTCCACAGACACACCCTCTTCCTTTCATGACTAGATGTCACCAGCATTCTCTGTAAGATCACACCTATGAATGCTCTGCACTCCTCTTTCTTTCCTCCAAATACTCTGCTTCTGAGTTTGTTCCTTTTCCTTTGTCCAACCTAATCTGCATTTATTACAATAACAAACATTGAATTTACCTGGTTTTATAAAATAAATTCAGAAGTTACTGAGACAGCTGCTGTACCTACAGCAGTTCAAATCTGCATACATCAATGACCTACTGTAGCTAGAACTTTCCCAAACCAAGAGCTAAATTAAAACTTGTGCACGTACGTCCTGAAAGAGAAGTTCTCTTTCCTGCTCTATTTAATTAATTTTCAGACCACTGACTGCACTTTCAATTGTGTTCCACCTTAACCAGTAAAGACCAGCCTTTCAGCCACTAAATCAATCCATACCTTTCCATCAAGTATTGTTTCCCATGTTGCTCTTTTCTTGCTGATGGGACACTCTTCCATTTCCTGCATGGCAACTTCATATTCCCCATCGAGAAGCTGCAAGCGCCTGTCAGACAATGTATTATGAGTAAAGCAGTTCATTTTTATTGTTGGTCTATTAAAAAATGTAGAATATATTTCAGAGTAACTAAGTTTCCAAACCACTGATTTTAAGGCAAGTGTATTTGGCACCTCAGTGTGAATCTTAGGTAAACACCATACATAATGGAACAGTTGCCTAATGCCAAATATTTATACAAAACTCTCCATTCACACGATTCCAAAAGATGCAGGAAAGCTACTGTTAATAGAAAATAAGTGTAATCTTCCTGAGAAGAAACAAAAACCAAACTGAATGACACTCCCTCCAAACCATCTCCCATTTATTTCTGGTTTATTAATAATTACCCTATTCTAGCAAACCAAAATGACCTCTAATCACGCCTCCAAAACTGAAGAATGCTATCTTTGATTCAGAGCCATGGTAACCTTAAGGGGACTTCAGAGTAAATTTAAAGTATGATGTTCTCAAAAACTAACCAAGCAAAGGAATACTTTAAATGGACTAGAACAGGTAATTCAAACTTGTCACCCAACATGCTACATTTTCAGTCTCCTCCCTATCGCTCTCTGCTTCCCCCTATGCAGCAGTCTGTTCAGCAAGGCTTGAGAAATTTCTACTTTAAAATAGTTTTGTTGCCACTTGAACAGTGCAGCAGCAGCAAAAAACCCCAGCACTTCAAAGGTATAGTCTCAGGAAAACGTCTCACGGATAGATGTGTTTTAAAGACATCAACACAAACCAGCAAGTATTAGAAATTTCTAATCCAAAGTCACTTTCCCAGGGTTTTCTATTTTTCCTTTTGAGATATTACTTTCTGAAGTAATGGCACTGAAATCCCAATTGCAAGCTCCAGGAGTGTCGTTCAAAATTAATTGTTGCCAAGTAGATAAATTCCATGTGCATGTATGAAAACAGTTACACAGGCTGAACTTGGGAATTATTTCTCACAGAAAACAGACGTCTCTAGACCCTTCAATATTCTGCTGTATTTTTCTTCTACATATAAAAAACCCAGCAGAATAAAGTTATAAACACACAAAGTAAGCCATCAGATGCCTTTTGTTCTATTTCTTGCAAAACACTGACTTCATCATTTACTGTTATTTAGAACACTTACAGCTTCAAAAGGTAAAAAAAATAAACATAGAGAAGATAGTAGCCTTAAGACAACACTTTTCCTAGATCTGCATGTAATCCTTTTCCAGGCTTGCAGTCTGGGTAAAACAACCAATAACCTTTTTCTCTATTTCTCCATCAAACAGAAAACTAACTTACTGGCAGAGTAAGTTACTGTGACTGTGATACTGATACTGTGACTGTATCAGCAAGAGTCTGAGCACAGAGAATGTTACGCCACCCAACAGAATGTAAGCAGGAAGTGTATTTCAGAAGGTTGTTTTTAGTGGATTTGTTTACTTTTTAGATTTTATTTTTAATTATGCCATCTCTGATCTTTAACAGAACACAGAAATTACACCTGTCAAAGAACTGACAGGGAACAGATAAACTGATGCATATTCACAGGCCAATGCTTAATCCCATAAGAGGGAATCATTTACAATTGTCACTGAACACATTTCAGTTTAAAATATGTATTATGAAACCTATAAACTTTTTTTTAAAAAGAGGACAATAAGCCTCAGCTTTTCTAGTAAGTATCAGCTAAAAATACAGCCAGCACTGAAAATAAAGAACAGATTTAGTATTAAACAAATTCCTAACAATTAAACAGAAACGTATGTATTTTGGATAATATTACCTGTTCTTATCAAATACAGTCATTTGTGCTACAAATGTCTTTTCCCCATCTTCACGATTTGAAGAGTTTCTTTTTCTTCTGGCTGGAAGCTCCTCATTGACATCTGTATGTATGAAATATGGTATTCAATTATTATATAAGCACAAATTCAAATGATCAGACAGCTTCTACGCTACTGTAAAATCTAACTGGCCGTTGATTATGTCAGATGTGCCATACAATAGAGAGCAACGTGGTATTTAATGAACAGCTCAATGGAAAGAGAATTTAGTTTAACAATACTCAGTATTTTTGGCATATTCACATATATTTCTAGTTTAGACATATATCTGCCTGCATAAATAATAGGGCATTAAACCTTCCTCCTCTAGTAGTACGTTTTTCATTCTATACCACTTCAAGGCTGTGTCTTGTTAAGATTAAGAAAGTGGCTTTGAAAAACCTATTAAGGTATTATTTTTATTGGTTAGTCATTTAGATGTCACAAGTGGCCAGGACGGCACCCACAGCTGAGTCAGCAGTGACCAGTGTAGCTGGAGGTTTAATGGTAGTCACAGCAACTGCAGGGCGCTCTGGTATTATTCACCCCCCACACTGCTGCCTCATACCTTCACCATCACACCTTAGTAACAACTGGTGTTAAACTTAGACAGAAATAGAAACCATGCTTCTAGCTACCAACTGTATTTCAGCCTCATCTTGAAAAAGATGGAAAACAGCTGAAAGCAAGTCTAGCCCTTCTAGGATGAAGGCAATATGCATGCCTACAAGACAAACTGTGGAAAAGCATATTTAGAGATTGAAGTTACCAATGTTTTCATTAGTTTCACCATTGATCAGTCCATTAAACTCTCTTCTTCCTGGGCGAGTTACTCTGAATAACAATGAGTAAGACTTCACCATATGGCTGTTGCTTGGTTCAAACTCATTGCTGGAAACGGCGAGTGATGGGAAGTTGCCTGGTTTTATTTGGCTGAGGTCTGGGTTTAAAGGCACCTGCTTCTTACCGGTAGGAACCTGTCTTATGGGACAACTCACATCCTGTGGGAAACAAGAAAGCAAAGATTTAGGTTTTTAGTGTAAAAGGAAAGACATTAAGTGTTAAAATTTATATCATTTATGAGTTGCTCTTGGTCTCAAGATCTTTTTGAAAATAAGCCTTGAAACATATGTAAATAAAAAAACCTGGAATAACAATCCCAGGTTTTAAATGTAAAAACAGATATTTGAAAGTGTAAATAAAACGGGCATTTTATAACCACTTCTGGCAGCAGCCATCTTTCTCTAGGTGATTAAATTAACACTAACATGAGGCATTCAGAAAGACTGTAGAACAGTCATTAATACTAATTTAATTCTGTTTACCTAAAGAAATTCAATGTTTTGGTTATATATGTATTTCAAGGGCTTCCTATCTTCTCCTTCCAATATTACAAAGTGCACTTTGTGCTATCTGGGAGATAAAGAACCAGTTACCTAGGATTTATTATGTTCAGTATCTCTCAAGAAGATCATTGAACACTGTGTAGTATTGGAAAAACAAGGCAAGATGGCCTAAGTATGAACCTCACAGGAAAACATTTCAAAGAGCCATCACCACCTCCTGCTTTTACCATATTCATCCATATTATAGCAAGCAATAAAATTGGCTAGAAACAGTATTAACTCTTAAAAACATGTCAAAACAGCTTAACATTCTTAGGGAAAATATACAAAGTTCTGACTGCAAATCTGTCCCTTTTTGGTTAAAAATTACAGCATGCATTACTGAGCCTCCAATATTCCCACAGCTGTGAAGATAATTTGCCAACTGGCATGAAACAAATATAGCTAAAACAGCAAGCAAATTCAAAGATGTGTATAAAAAAATATTCTTTATGGATCAGAGTGGCTAAAATCTGCAATAATTGAGATGATCAATGAAAAAACCAGAGGTACAGAAATGGCAAGGAAAGACAAGACTCAGCAGATAACCAGGGAATTCAAAACAACTGCAACTTTTTTTGGAGTTTAGAAATAAAAAGGAAAAGACATAGACTATTTTCTGATTTCCTGGTTTAGCTAAGCCTCTGGAAATTAAACCAGAGCAGTTTTATGATGCGATACAAAAAACCTGAAGTAAAAACTCACGAGGAGTGAAACTGGCCAATAAACAAAGCTGATTTTTTTTTTAAACTTCCAGTTATTTCTCAAAAAGGCAGAGCAAAAATCTACATACATACACACACAATTAAGAATTCCTTGCCCAACCAACAGAAAACAACTTGAATACGTCAATTCTTAAAGATTTGATTAATCTCAACAGAATCATTACTTCACTGTTACCATGTTGTATGCTAATTAGATGCTCCAGAATCAGTAAAACATTTTGCTTTAATATATATTGAGTCTGTCAAATCATCTTTACCTTTCGTTTCTTGTGGCAAACTTTCACAAGCAGTACTTCCAGGGTTACAGAATTTTGTTCATTCTCTGAGTTTTGTGATGGCTTATCTAAACAGAAAAATATTTCAAGTTCTGAAAAAGTGAAGAGCTATTCAATGGTGTAAATCCATCTCTAATTATTTTTAGCCATAGGTACACTCCAGGTGCTAAGACCTCTGGGCAAATTCTAAACTTTACTGCTCCCCAAACTTACTGCAAATTCCCACTTGAGAATACAACCTACCTAACTATTCGATTACTACCAGATTGAAAAACACCCTTATCTGCAATGTTTAACCTTCAAGATGGCCAACACATTTTCAGAGCAGAGAAAAGGTATGTGATTAGATTTGAGCAAAGTCAGAAAACACCAATTACAGATGATTCAAATTACTTCCTATAATAATTTATCTTTACAGCTTGCAAACATAGAATTAAGACCTAGATGTCAGCACACAGGAAAACAAAACAGAATAAAAACCCCTTAAAGATTATACAAGGTTAAGTACATGCAGAATAACTGTACAGGACTCATGAAAGACTATTTCAAGTCTTAGAAAGTAAGACTCAGGTTCACAGTATGTGCATTATAAATTTCCTAGAGCCTGGAATCTTCAAGACAGCTACCACCAGCAATGCCTAGTAAGAACTACCTTACAAAATACATTTCACTGTATAGGTAAAAGAACCTTTAATCATGTGAATTTGTCTGTGTCTGGAAATGTGCCCTCATGTGGACAGACTAGAAAGATAAAACTTGATGATGTATCTGGTTAAAAAGACAGTTTGTGGAAGGTATTCTGAAAAACAATCAATCTGTAACAGGTTATTTATGCTCTTTTAAAATCTTACAAATATCACTATGGGCTTACTTAAATGTACAATGGTTTCACCCAGTCCACATCACAAAGAATCTGACATTCAGTGGAATGCTTTGTTATGCTCATCAGATATAAAGAGCAAAGCTTTAGCATAGTAAATAAAGACAACATAAGCCTTGTCTCTTCACTTGCTTTCCTTCTGACACTGTCCACACTGAACAAACCTAATGTGTTTCAGTTGAGACAGAGTTCTGGTAACCCATCTAGAGGCACTAGCAGTTTTACAAAACAAACGGATTTCTTTTGTTTGTTTGTTTAAATTGTAAACACAAGACACATTAGAAATCTCCTCAGAAAATACAGAAACTCAGTACAGGGGAACCCAACCAAAACTCCACCACACTCTCAGTTTCTAACATAATTTCTATCCAAACAAGCATATTAATTGTGCCAGCTTCACTAATGTAAGTATTTTCTGTATTCAGTATTGTAGCATACATTACTTAAGTTAGTGAGATCCTTTTCAATGGCAGAAACAACCATCAGGGTCTCACTACATGCAGCACTCTTGAAGTAAGAGAGTTTATAGTTAACAGCAGAGTCAAAGATACAAAACCACAGAGGAAAGTCATCAATTGTATTAACATCTTGGAATATGAACATCTACCACAGCCCAGGTCTGTTAAGACCACACGGTAACAGTAAAGCAGCAGGAAAAGGAGTTTGTCAGCAAAACAATCTATGGAACAACGACTCCACCCACTAGGTATTCTGAGCTCCATATGTGAGGTTTGCCGCTGCACACGGTCCCGAAAGGAACAGATTTGAATTTGAGACACATCCCTCCACCTTTACACTATCCTTCATTCTTATCACTAGCTGCCCCAAAATTCTGTCTTGTCACTTCCCAGCTTAAATGCTGAACATATAACATGACGCTCCTGAGAGCAGAAAAAAGGTCGGTACTTTCCCTTGAGACCAGAAGCGTTCTGAAGTTCCAGAACGTTCCTCATCTACAGATCTGGAGAAGATTCTCCAGATACTATTAGAGTTAAATAAAGAAGCTATTCTGAAATCTAGACATTTGCAACTTGAATTTTCAAACACCTCACTGAATAGATCTGGTCAAGCATAAGGTACTTTGAGGGAATGAAACACCTTCCAGAAAAACGTACAAAACCCGATACATAAGCTGTGAGTTTTTACATCTAAAGGCTAAGATGCCACTCAGGATATTTTAAACAAACAATTAGAAACACCACTTTAATGGAGAAACAGCTGATTTATTTTCAGGGAAGTAAGAAGACAGTGCATTTACCCATGCCTACACAGCACAAAGCATGCCACTTCTGCTTTCGTTAAAGGAACAGAACCCTTCACTCTGGTCTGTGAAGTCCAATACTCCGATTTTGAGAGGTAAAGCCTTACGGGCATAAAAGACACAACAGAATGACTGCAAGTCACTACAACATGATTTCCGTTGCTTTTGTAATTGCTGACATCACCTCTGCCTCATTTCTAGGCTTTACTTGACACAATTCATGCTCACACTTCTATTTTAAATTAAAACACACTGAATCTTCTATTTGAAGGCTGAGGAGTTTTAAGCTGCTTCAAATACCCCAAAGTCACAATCCCATAAAATCACTTTATTCATGAACTCTTCACGGTCTATTTCAGTTTGAAAGGATGATGACTTGAAGTACTGCTCAGAATTACTGTTTTTACTAGAACCCCAGAAGTCTTATCTCTTTAACATTACAATTACACTACATCATATTTAAAGAGCTACTGAAAGTATTGTAATTAACAGGGCAGGCCGAGTTTAGTTAAGTTAAAGTCTACATCCGAACAGCAGAGATTGAAAATATTCAAGTAATTCCCCTCACAAATCCACACCAATTTCAAATTAGCAGTGTAACAAATGAATTGGCAAACATACCATTTTTATGGAAGAACCCAGTAAACGTAAGTTGCAAATGAGCAGACAAGCTAAACAGGAAAAAAAAAAA
>VZTU01011106.1:0-41826 GCA_013400835.1 Zapornia atra
AATATATATATAAATATATATTACATATTATATATTTAATAAATATTATATATTTTAATATCTATTTTAATATATATATTATATATATTGCCATTTGATATGAGAAACCCTTTAAGATACTCTACACAAATTTTACTCATTGGTCACGTGGTACAACTTTTTGGAAGTGTATCATAAAATGGAGGCTGCAATATGACCAAGATTGAAATAACTACACAATGCTGTTGTTTACAGCTGCAGTTTCCTCACACAGGATGTTGAAATTTGACAATGCTGTGATCATCACTACATACTATTATCTTGGAAGTCATACTGTTAATTCACAGCACCAGAGCTCCCGCTGAAGCCTTTTTATGCTATTAGACTTTGTACTGTTGGGTGTTATAAACAAATCAAAGAGAAGTTGTACATTTGATCTGTGAGGTATTTTAAGTCAATATAACCCTCCAAGCAGAGGAGTTAATTCAACACTTGTACATAGTCGATCAGCAAAGACTTCATTAGCAGAGGTCAGGATAAGAACTACTACATGATTTTTAGGATGCTCTTGTTTTCATTCTCATTGTAACAAACAGAATGCCACTGTTGGGAAGAAATAATAGGTGATTACAAGAGAAGTTGACTCAGAATTACGAGTCTTGAGACAGTATCTGAGAGGCTTTTTGAAAGCTAATGGTTACTGGAAATTGTTGACTTGATTGTTAGGGCTCTGGGGGGACCTTATAGAGGCCTTCCAATACCAGAAAGGTGCCTACAAGAAAGCTGGGGAAGAACTGTTCACAAGGGCGTGTAGCAATAGGACAAGGGTAATTGTTTTAAACTAGAAAAGGGAAGATTTAGTTTGGAAAAAATTCTTCAATGTGAGGGTGGTCGATCATTGGAACAGGTTGCCCAGAGAGGTGGTGGAGGCCCCATTGCTGGAGAAACCTGATCTAGTGAAGATGTCCCTACTTACTACAGGGGAGTTGGACTAGATGACTTGTAGTTTTGCATGGCTGGGTTCTGGTGGAGGAGTTGGGCTGCAGGGGTGGCTTCTGCAAGAAGCAGCTAGAAGCACTCTGCAGGCTTGAGAGAGGAAACACCAGCTGGCTTAAGGCTGAGGTCATCAGCAATGGTCATAGCAGCTCTGGGAATCACCTTTAGGAGAAAAAAAAAAAAAAATGCTAGCAGACACCAAGGCCAGGGAAGGTTGGGGGAGGAGGGGCCCCAGGTGCTGGAGAGAAAGATGCCCCTGCAGCCCGTGGAGAAACCCTTGGTGGAGTGGGTGTTCCCCCGCAGCACGTGGAAAAGGCCAAGACCCCACCTGCAGCCCATGGAGAGACCCCATGCTGGAGTAGGTGGAGACACACAGGAGATGCTTTGACCCGTGTTGGAGCAAGCCCCAACCAGCACTTGCAGCCCATGAAGAGAGAGAGATAAGAGAAAGAGATGAGCGAGGGAGAGATCCCTGCCAGAGCAGGTTTTCTTGTGACCCTATGGAAGACCAGGCTGGAGCAGTCTGGGCTTGAGAGACTGAAAGACATTCTATGATTTATGACTGCACCCCATAGAAGTGACCCACACCAGGGCAGCTGGTGAAGAGCTGAAGCCCTGTGGGAAAGGACTCATGGTGGAGAAGTTAATGAATGACTGTTTCCCATGGGTGGGACCCCACAGTGCAGCAGGGGAAGGGTGTGAGGAATGCCACACCCCCACCCCCCAGCTAAGAAGGAGAACTCATAAGGAACTGACCCAAAACCCCCATTCCTCCATTCCCTTCCCCTCCCTGTGCCACAATGGGGAGGAAGAAGGGAGCGAAATCATGAATAAAGTTGAGTCTGCTAAGAAGGAAGAGGTGGGAGGAGATGCTTTAAGATCTGGTCGCACTTCTCATTACCCGACTCTGGTCTCACAGTGCAGTGCAGTGCAGTGTAATAAATCAGTTTTCTTTCTTTTATTCTGTGTTGAGTCTGTTTTGCCCGTGACGCCAATCATGGAATGATCTCTCCCTGTCCTTATCTCATCTCCTAAGCCTCTCAATATGTATTTTCTTCCCTGTCCAAATGAATAGGGGAGCGATGGAGCGGCTTTGATGGGCATCTGTCCTCCAGCCAGGGTCAAACCATCACAATGACCCTCAAAGGTCCCTTCCAACCTAAAAAATTCTGTGATTCTATGTCTAATATTTCCTGTCTTAAGACTAAAACATTTTTTGCTCATGAACTTTGGAATAATTATGTGTACTTAATACACTGCCTTTGTCTTTTATGCTAGAGAACACACTGGCTTTAACTTAAATCTCTGATTGCTTCCACCTATTATCCTCCACTGGAGCAATTAATTAGCTGCTATGAACTTCACCACAAATGCTTACAGTTATTTTCAAACTGCACTTAAGGAAGCAATATTTTGTGGGCAGGAATTTGATGTCACTAGAGACTCTTCTCCTTATTTAATCTTTCCTTTATTTGTTTTTCAACTAAATTAGCTGAAAGTTAGTTGGCACATTCACATGTAAGGACATGAGGGTGTCATGAGACTTTTTCCTCTGTGAGTCTAGCAGCTACTAGCAGCTGTACCACAGCTAATCTTGCAATAGGTAGAATTTAATACCAGACAGTTTTTGTAGACTGTTAATCTGATGAGGAAAGCATATATATTTCTTGATCATTTTAGAATACTGGAGAATTAGCCTTTCACTGGTATGCAGCACTTCTGAAAGAACAAAAAGAGGCACAGAATAGGATAATAAATTCACCAATTTCATATCCAGCTTCCTGGTCCCTGAATAACCAGGTCCCAAATTCTGAATTTCAGTCATTTTGTTTTCTATAAGCAGATGAAACTCACCTCAATAGGCCATACTCTCTTTCAACATATTCATGGCTTCAGAGAGCAGAGAGGTTGAGAGACATAGGTGAAACCCAATATAAACTCAAGCAGTTACTAAAAGTTTCAGAGTAAAAGCAAATTCCTAGCAGGGAGGAATTCCTGTGCCTTTCTGAATTTTGACTTCCAAAGTAATTTTCTGAACCTGAGAAGGGAATATGGATACTGTTAGTCCAGATGGATTATGGAGCTAACATATTTATTCACGTTGGCTCTGAATTGTGTTTCTTCTGCAAGGACATGAATGGTTTCTTTCTCCAGGCTGCTGCACAGAAGGCTCTCTGGTGCCCACTGGAGCAGCAGTTCCTGGCAGCAGCTGTGCTTGGGACACAGATGTTTCCAGACCATTGAGACTGGGTGGGAAAGACCTACGCAACTCTGAGCCTTGTGTAGAGCAAAGGGCCTCCGCTCTGTGAAGGAGAGGAGAGGACTCATGTCACCCCAATGTGGCAGAAGGAAGGTGGGGTAGGACTCTACAATCCAGTATAGTCCCTGAACTAACCTGAGAGAAGACCTGGAAGCAAAAGCCATTTAAATGTCCTTTCTAACAAGGACTTTCAGGGACAAGGACAGCATGGGCAGCCAAGCCCCAGTATTTAACATAACCTAAGGTCCTACTACAGTGACTATCAAGAGATTCAACCTGCACGACTATAACCTTCTCTGCACCATAATACAGGGTTCATGGGATAAGCCTGCAAGCAGATTGCCAGAAACACAACAGTATTGCTGCTTACATCTTCACCCATCTTGCAACCAGACTAACTTTAACTAATGCATCTGGGAGTTCAGCTCTGTCTCAGCACCCACAACTTCCTTGTTCTGTGTATCTGGAGTGAGTATTTTCAAAATAAATAAATGCAATTGCAAGTCAATGACCATTTCTACACCAGCACAGAGTTAATTCATCCAGAGAAAAAAACGCACCAGCCACAAAGGCTATGAAGCAGTAACACAGCAGGCAACTTGTACGATTGTCTAAACTGTGTTGTCTAGGTGTGAGGAAAGTGCCATTTCTGTCTCCTGCAGAGGCAGTGTTCAGCCATCATTTCACTTACTGTGGTTAATTTACTGAGAAAAGTGTGGTATATTGTGTTTCTGTCAAAAATAGCCCTTGTTATATTTTTGAGTGCTCAGACAACAGGATTGCTTCCCTGAAGACTTTGTGGTGTTATAGTGCCTGACCAAATGGAACTGGTTTTGCCCCTTCTTCCCTGCTCTGAAATCCCCACCCTTTTAGCCATTAAAAAGAAGGGAAAGGACTGAGAGGCAAGGGGAAAAAAAAGCTACTCAAAATTTGATTAATGGTATTTATATTTGTCTCACACATGGCCAAGAACCCATTGCACACAAAGCACATTTAACGTCTGGCTGAGAAAGTGTTCATTTACATTTATTCCACTTAGATCATCCTTCATATCAGCAGCGTGCCTCTGTTGTGATTGAAATGCCGGGCTCCAACACAGCAGTATTAACATGTTGGGTGTGGGGACAATAGGGTGCTTTATCATATGGCCTCATTTTTTTCTGTTTTGTTTATGATTTCAATATTCATGATGGGATGACACATTTATGAGTTCAATTCTGGGGATGAAAAATATGGAAAGGGCTTGTGGGAGTATAGATCCTGAAAAGATTTCCTTTTCAAATTTAGCAGACACAACCTATATTCATCAACATCCCTATATAAATGATCAGCCTTTAAAACCCACAGGGATGTTTTCAAGCTTCACTCTATTGTAGAAACATGTCAGGCAGAGAGTCGTTAGTGAGCAGAGAAAAGTGATGCAGTTAGTTAGATTTGAAGGTCTCAGGACTGAAAGGTATGAAATAAAAATCGTAAATGCTGCAGCTGGAGTTATCAAGACTAGAATTCACCGTTGTTCAGAAGTACAAGGTGAAAATGGAGAATGTGATAACATGATAAATGGAACTGATCATATCTGTGACAGTCTTTTGATCTTCAAAAGCCCAGTGGGCTTGAATTTTGCTGATAAAGCTTGCTATAATTACTTCATGTCATTCAAACGCTATGCGGCACAAGACAGGAGAAAGCCGCAGGTGGTAGTGTTATGGAAAACAAGGACTTGTGAGCTTTGTGATCACCTCTGCATCCAAGATGACAGGGAAAAACAAGCTGCAGCTGATGGGATTTGCACTGACAAGTAGGCTTTTACTGTTTCTCATGATCCTGGGATTTCTTGGGCTTTCAAGCAGCTTTTGGAAATAAGGCTCATGTATCTTTCAGGTACATCACCTTTCAGAGAGATTTAACTTATCCAGACCATTGAGGAAAATATGAATTCTCCAGTATTAAGTGAATTCTACTGCTGCAAGTTTTTAAGGTCTGTGTTGATTTGTTGCAGTGATTTGACCTGTATCTTCTAATCTTTATTTGTTGAAGTGTGATGTTAAACCAGTGGTTAGAGTAAGAGGGAGCACATGAAAACATGTCCCTTCTCCACCAAAACCTAAAGCCGGGATTTCTGTATGTGACATCTGTGATCACCAAGACCTCCACAGCACTCCTCTAAACCTGCTCTGCTTCACTGCTTGTTTGTACGGGGCAGTCGGATACTGCTGGTGACAGAGGGGAGGGATTAAGGGAAAACGGCCTGACCTGAGTAACCTAAGAAGGACTTCTTGGAGCATCAGAACCCCAGGTCATGAAACATGACCTGAACCCTTTGAGGACTGAGAAAGGGATGTCTGTAATGAAACCAAAGTGACGCAGAGGTTCCTCTGCCTCTTGGGTGAAAGGCACTGTGCTGGGTGTCCGGCCGTTCCCACTTTCCCAAGGTTTGTCTCCTGCCAGAGAGGAAGAAACACCCTGTTTGTACAAAACTCTTGCCAAAAGGTAAAGAGGGAGATCTGCAGTGTTAACGTGGAACCTCATCCCATAAGGTTAGGAGGACCCAGGATAACTACGAATAAGTACAAGGTGGTGTATCATTTCAAGGCTAGACTAAACTATCAAAGATAATTATTTCCAGCAGATGATGAGGAATCCATGTCAGAATGAGCAACTGCACATGACTGCTATTTGCTAGCAGCAAAAGATTTCAAGATACTCTGAATTCCAGGAGAAGGCAAGAAAAAAGGATAAAATCCAAATGCAGTATCTAAATTTCATTCTGCATATTCTTGATCCATCAATTTCTAATGGAAATTTTGAGAGAGAAAGATTGTCAAAATGCAGAACTTCTGCGAGTTAGAGACCTACCAGATGTACTGTCTTGAGCGGTTTTATCATCACCATACAGCAAAGAAAAATGAAGGTACACTCTTCCAGTAAATAATAACACATCTTTCCATAGCTAACACGGAGAGGGAAGAAAGAACAAACACAGCAGTGCTGCTATTGTTTATTCACAGGAGCAGCAGTAGCCTTTTGTAGTTTTTGCATCTTTTAGATGCAAACAAGAACAGTGACCCTTAAAGAGCTGATTAAACAAACTTTCGCTATCTAGGGAACCTCTGGAAAACAGAGATTCTGGAAATATAAATTCATGTGGGAAAAAAAGGAATATTTCTTCTGCGTTCATCTTAAAAGGGACTGTAAGAAATTTGACAGACGCTGCTGCCATGATGGTCACTTTGTTCAGCAAAGGTATAAAAGACCGAATGGCTCTGGCAGAAAAATCGACGTGTGAAATAATTGCCTGCACCTATAGAAGTAGACTGTTCTTCTAACTAATTAGATTTCCCTGAAGTAAAAAAATAGCATACATGCAGAATTTATCTCTGTACATTCATTAATCATAGGAGAAGACTGCAGAGGACTTTCTTGGATAATGCACAGGGTAGCATTAAAAGATACACAGAAGTTCGTCAAAGTCAGTCAGAGGTGTGAAATCTGTGAGTCCAGACATGGCAGCCACCATAGCTGTTGGCCTACAAAGAATCTGTGAGATTACGAACGTGTGCCTCTGTGCATGCCACGTGGAAAAAAGGTGTCATTTCTTTCTGAAAATAGCACAGGCTTTGCACAGATAGTGATTAAAAAGTGTTTTGTTTTAAAGATAAATTCTTATTGTAAGATTATTGAAAGAAATTACTTGCTAAGTAGGCTAAGTGGGGAAAATTTAAAAAGATTCTTTCTCCAGAAGAATAATTTTTCCTGTTTAATAGATTGGAAATTAAATTTGGAATATTATTAACTCAAATCTGTAAATGCCTTTTAATATGATGGCCTTGAAGTAGAGCACCAAAAAACTATTTGTTATTTTCAATCAACATAAAATATGAAGGCAGACTATATTTATTAGTCTGAATACTGCTACAATGTGTTGCACCAATGATCACTGGCATAAGAAAGATACATCATAACTGAATTTCTAAGGTGTGCGCAGTGGCATGAGCCTAACACTGGGATTAGAACTGGATTTAGCTCTTAATCATTTCCTCAAAACTAGCTGACCAAAGGCATACACAAAGCACAGATCAAAATTATTTCAAAATAAATCAGAACTAGAATTCGATACAAAGGTTCCCTCTATAATGTAACATTAAATTATTAAAGTCTCATTTTCAGGCATTGCAACATCTGCTGTAATGCTAACTAGCACCATCTCTTTCTCACCACAGCCACAATCATTTCTGTACAACCTAAAACACAGCTACATTACACCGAGTTGACCAGAGGAGTAGACCATATCCTCAGATTTGTATGGATGGCATTCTGGAAACCTTAATTTAGAAAATGTTTCATTTTATCCAAAGACTAGGCAGCTTGTAGAAGGTCCTTGGCTTGTTTGAACTTGTCCGGTCTGACTGGCTAAAGGCACCTAAACTTCAAATACTGGGTGTATTGAATGTGTATGTTTATATTCATAAATACATGCATTACATACATATTAAATACTTGTATATATCTTGATTATTTTAAATTTGAATCTGAGTTTTCCTGTGACACAGAGGTAGGTGGGAAATGTATAATTATTTATTCAGGGATCTTTAACATGATGGTGTATTTATCAGCTTTGTTTTCTTGTACATCTAAAACAAGCTTTTACTGCAATTGGTAACCATTTTGGATTACAGGTCCTGTAAAAACACTTTTTAACATGGTGCTCCAAAATTTATAATATCACCAGAAGTCACCAGAGGACACTGTCACAGGAAATGCCCAGGAAGAAAATTTTCAGCAATAGTTCCATTTCATAGGTTTCATCTATCAATAGAGAAGTCTGTGTGTGCCTGACTCTCTTACTGGGAATTCTTTTCAAAGATTTTGCCTAATAACTATTTATTCAGAAACAAAATATATAAAATACACATTTTGAAGACAAAAAAGATAATTTTTTTTTGTTCCTGGTGCCTTATGGTAGGGCAGCGAAGAGCTTGTCCAAGCTTCAACAAGTTGTACTATGCTATGGCAGATGCTTCACAGATTTTCCATTCAACTTCCAGGTCAGCATATGTCCATTCAAACATAAAAATGAAGATACAAAGCTTCACCTTTCACTGAGAAAAATACAAGTTTCTCTTGAGACAATGATGATGAGAGAGAGAGCAAGCTGAGGTGAGGCAGGAGGACCCCCTTAGGAAAGGCGAACTGCAGGATGAAGCGTAGCTGAGTGAACACATGTACTAGAGGATGGAAAGCTGGAATAATAACCCAAACTGCTGGCTGAAAGCCACAAGTCTCTGTCTGATGCCAAATGTCTGAATCTTCTGAGAGTCCCCAGTACAGAATCCCAGCCAGTACAACCATTCCCTGTTTGGACTTGTCTGCAAATTCCCATCTGCTTTATTAAGCTGCTGTCATTTGATCTTTAGCCACGTTACTACAAATGGAAGACTTTCTATCTTGCCAATGCCAATGAACATTGCCTGCCAGGGATGGCTGCTGGGAAGTGTATGGATCTGAACAAATTCAGAAGCACAGCAGATGGAGCAAAACTGTTTGCAGTTTGATATTAATCCTAGCATTACCTGAGTAAGAACAATACAATGCTTACAGTAACATTATGGTAGCATTCCAGCGCTTGGATAATGGAATGGAGCGAGTTAAAATACCAGAGATCTATAATATATCTGAGAGACTGCAGAATCCACACCTTATAATTGATCAGGCAGCCAGAACTGGAAAATTAGAATGTGCCTTGTAATAACTCAGTAGACTGAAATGCACAAAATCAGCAAAAATTTTAAATTGGTTGATTTCTTACTGTAGTGGTCATTTATTTACATATTTTGGTTTTCTTATATGTCCTTGTGCTGCTTTTCACTGGGATAGAGTTTGTTTTCTTCATAGTAGCTAGCATGGGGCTGTTTTTTGGATTGGTGTTATAAACAGTGTTGATAATATAGAGATGCTTTCATTACTGCTGAGCAGAGCCAAAGCCTTTTCTGCTCCTCATACCACCCCACAAGTGAGGAGGCTGGAGGTGCACAAGGAGTTGGGGGCGGGGCACATCTGGGACAGCTGACCCCAACAGACCCACGGGATATCCCATACCATATGATGTCATTCTCAGCATCTAAGGGGCTGAGGGAGAAGGAACAGGGCATTTGTCTTTTTAAGTCACAGTTACACGTGATGGAGCCGTGCTTTCCTGGGGATGGCTGAATACCTGCATGCCCATGGGGAGTGGGGAATGAATTCCTTGGTTTGCTTTGCTTGTGTGTGCAGCTTTTGCTCTCCCTGTTAAACTGTCTTTAGCTCAGCCCATGAGTTTTCTCACTTTCACTCTTCTGATTGTCTCCCCCATCCCAGAAGAGAGGGAGTGAGTAAGGGGCTGTGTGGGGCTCAGCTGCTGGATGGGGCAAAACCGTGATGGTCCTATTACATGCTATGTGAATACAGACTATTTATACTTTGGTTATTTAAAGAAGACATAAGTGAAATAGTTGTATGCTAATTCTCTTGCCACCTATAAAAGTATGCCAAATCAACTACGGTTTTGAGATGATCTTGATAATGAGTTTACAGTGAACTTTGGCAAGAATGGCAGGTTTTAAATTGAGACAAAACAAGGGGGAGGGGGAAGGGAAGAGGGTTTTATCTCATATCTAAGAATTTAGAAAACTTTATAAACAATGAAAGTAAAAGGTGACAAGAAGCCCTAAATGATAAAAATGGGCAAGACAGAAATTGTAAAAGCTAGTAAACCACTTTTCCCCATCTATAGTAGTGTTGCTTTCAGTTTAATCAAGAACTTTCTGGACTGCATGAAACTCTGCACAATCCTCTTTAGTCTGTGGATTTTCACTCTGTCACCTTTTGGGTATGGGTTTTCCCTGCTCCTTGTTCCTCCCAGTGGTCCCTCCCTGTAAACTATAGGCTACAGTTTTTTGCCTCTGCCTCCAAGCCTGTGGGCTCCAAGAATTCTCCAAGAACAGTTTCAGCTGCTCCCAAGAGAAAGGACAATCTGCCCTGGAGGGTCTGATCCATTGATTTGCCTTTTGAAAGAACAATAGAACACGAACTGAAAACAAAACAGCTGAATGGATGCTCTGCATTGCACCCCTGCAATCCCTTGGATACCATTTGCACTGTGGTCAAACATAAACAATCCCTGTAGTTCACTATTCTTCATGTACACAAAGAGCTCTCTAAAAGAAAAAAGCTATGCCTTCTGCCTTATAGAAAAAACAGTATAGGAAAAAATCTTGGAACGTAGAATGTAATAGCTATTCATTGAGATGGATGATTTGTCTGAAATGAACATTTTTTCCTACTCTCTACTGTTGATAACCTATATTATGAGCTGGCTGTGTTGTTTTGCCTTATTTTCATCATATGCTTCTGATATTTATTTTTGTATTTCTGACTTGGAATGTTATCTTTTGAAAAGACAACAAAGAAAGCAAAAGTAGCAAAGCTTGAAGCAAGAATCAAACCCATTTTGTATATTTAAGTAATCCATTCTCAAATCAAATAAATAAACACACTCTAGTCCTTCTGGACAGTATTGCTATACATGGAAAGTATTGCTCTATGTGGTCTTTGAGACACCTGAAAGAAAGAAAATTTAGTAGGACCTAGAGATAGAACAGCCTAAAGGGAATCAGTCATTTTGCCAGTGACACATCACTGTCTTGAAATTTGCTTTCATTAAACACTGGAATAACTGCAGAAACTTTGCACAATATTATCTTTAAGGACTGACTTGTTTGTAACCGGAGATGAAGTTGGCCAGGGACTGGGGAGGAAGAGTCCACTCATGCAGCTGTGGAACTTCCAGAGGGGAAGGACCCCTCACCACAATTTTTATTAAAGTAATTACATCTCCAACAAAGGTTCATTTCACCAACTTAGTTTTGACAGGCTCTAAATTATAGCACTAATACGTACACTGAAGTGCACCAATTCCAATAAAAGGCTCTGCTTCCAGCACAACCAGGTCATTCCAAGGAACTGTGAGTGGCCACTCAGTCTCATTGGCAGATCACGCAGCATCTCCCCATCAGGGAGAAGCAAGAGGACTATAGTAACACAGGAAAAAAATAACTAAGAAACATGGACATAAAGGCAGAATAGAGCTACAATGAACTATTCTGAGAGTGTAAAACTGTGAAAGATAGGAAAATGGACATTTCAGGCATAGAAAGTTCATGTCAAACCATGAAACCTAATAATAATTATTTTAGTTTAAATGACTTCCACAGCTTCCTTGCAAACCTATCTCTCAATTCCAAAGATCATATGGCTGGCGAAGAGAAAGACTGTGCATGCAACATGTTTTCTCATGTTGGTTCAGTAGGTGATTCTTTTTCATGCTGGGGCAGTTTCAGCTCCTGCCAGTGTTCAGGCTACCACCTTAAATCCTTGTGCTTTATCTCTCCTCACTCAGTGACCTGATACAGATGGCAGAAACTCAGGCAAGATTTCTCCTCTGGAGGTCCTCAGTTACACAGAACTGGAGGAACTTCAATGTTATCTGTTCGTGATTTGACAGTGTGCTACACACCACATGCATCAACAACTTACTTGTTTTCCTCCTACTGCCTCCTTCAGTGGCAAAAAAACATCTCAAAAGCTCTCAAAAATGCAAAAAACTCACGTGGTTCAAATGTTTTTTCCAGACCATGAACTCTCAACAGGTCAAGAAAAAAGGAGTTTATGACAGCTTTCCTAATAATCTTCAGCTATGACAGCATGAAGTCTTGGATAATGCACCATTAAGAGTTGCAAGTTTTAAACCAGATTTGTAAGTGCTTCAGTCTTCATTCTACCATGACTTTGTGTGCAGAATCTCCTTCAGGAACCACCAAGAGCTCAGGTCCTGTCTTGTCAACGATGGCAGTTGCACTAAGTGCTGCCAAATTTTGAAAATTCTTTGATGCTTTCCAATAGTCAGAGCCAGGCGAGGGGTTGTCAGCTCTCCACATGGGCTGCCAGGGTGGAATATTAAACGAACCTGAGCATTTGTTCCTGGTCTGCTCTTGTCAGACTTGATTTGTGTGTGAAACTTCCCAATTCTCAGTCTGTATATTTAATACATTTCTCCGGTGAAGCGCTTTGAATGATCTGCTACACAAAGGGCCGTAGGGACTTCTTTAGATTCAGGGAGAACAGCATGAACTCTCACTTTCTGGAGAAACTGGGCCAAACCCCAGCCATCATTACCATTATTTGTGAATATGCAATCAAAGGACGCAGGGATCTTACTTCATGTCAGATTCTAACTATTCACCTTTAGAGTGAGTAAAGGATATTCTACCCAAGGTTGGGATAGTGTAATTGTCCAACCTTTTTACTACTTTTCTAGAAGTTAGCTCTTGACAGCTTCTGGATACAGAGAACATGACCAGAAAATATGACCAGAAAAAAAGTATCTTGAAGGAACTTGAAGGTGAAATATTTTGTTTTCTTATTTCCTGTTTTAATTTGGAGGCCTATCCAGAAATTAGAAATTATGCTTTGGGTGGGTGTAAAACTATGCATTCCTAGCAACACAAATACAACTTTATTCACGTTCACCAATAAAAAAAGATCTGGGATGTGATCCAGTTTCATTCTGAAGCTTCACATGGAATTACTATAAGTAGATAATAGATCACTTCCTTTCTGAAGGAATTCTACGTAATAATAAGCCTGATAAGTCTTGCAACATGGATTTCTGACGTTGGATATCTTTTTCATGAAATGCATGAAAACCTCATAGGCACTTTCTCCAAATTAGTGCACCAGGGACTTGTTTCAGTCTTCCACTAATTCCACACATTTACAGCACTGCCCTGGTCCAGGGGACAGCACATCCTCCCCAATGAAGGGTTACTAATAGGCTGCTGATTCACACACAATTTTATTTCACCAATATTTATGGGTGATTGAGCCTGATGAAGAAAGGTTTTCTTCACTGTATTACTCTGATTCTTAGACCCATCCTGCAGAGAAATGATAGGAAATTAGAACTGGCTGGCACATATGACTGTCCAACTCATTAATGCCATGCCTATGTAGTGTGTCCAGTTCTGGGCTCCCTGGTATAAAAAAGACAGGGACCTTCTGGAGAGAGTCCAGAGAAGGGCTACGAAAATGATTAAGGGACTGGAACATCTCCCGTATGAGGACAGGCTGAGTGAGCTGGGACTGTTCAGCCTGGAGAAAAGAAGACTTAGGGGGACCTAATTAGTGTTTATAAATATCTTAGACATGGGATGCAGGGGGAATTGGCCAGCCCCTTTTCAGTGGTCTGTGGGGACAGGACTAGGGGCAATGGCTGCAAGTTAGAGCACAGGAAGTTCCGCACCAACATGCGGAAGAACTTTTTCACAGTGAGGGTGACAGAGCCCTGGCACAGGCTGCCAGGAAGGTGGTGGAGTCTCTTTCCCTGGAGATATTCAAGACTCGTCTGGACTCCTATCTATGTAATATGAGCTAGGGAGCCTCCTTTGGAAGGGGGGTTGGACCCGATGATCTCTAGAGGTCCCTTCCAACCCCTACGATTCTGTGATTCTGTGATTCTGCGATAAGTCACAGCCCTCCCATTATTTTCCACTGAACATGTGCAGAAAGAAGAATGATTTGGTGCTTCAAACACTATATGTTCTGTTATTATGGACTCAAAGCAAACCACAGTCCACTGTTCTAGCCCTTGTGTCAATGCAGCAAAAGTTAATACCATTTTCTGGAAAGGTGGCAATACAATAGCAACGTAAGCACAACGTGCTGGATTTATCCTTGCCGTGGTTATGCAGCTTGGACTCTGAACCTACACAGTTCTCCAGAGGCCACATAAGAAGTGTGCAGCTGAACCACAAATTAAAACAGGTTTTCTGAGTCCTGTGCAAAAGCCTCAATTCACAAGGCCGTTCTTTCTTTCTTTCATGTTTTCTCTGTATTCATCAACAACAGCTGATGGCTTGTAAGTGCCGACGGAGCGTGCGATTTGCAAGTCACGATTTTCCTGACTGGCACTTATTTATGAAAGACAATGCCCACAAAAGGTCAGCCAAAAACTAAATAAGTAAAGCCTGTGATGACAGAAATAATCACTGGAGATAGCGTGCTCTGGCACTGCACAGAAAATCCTACCAGTAAGTCATCCCATTAATGCAAATACATGTGATGTATTTTGACAAAGTCTCTGTGTGCAGGGATAAGCTTATTCCAAAAAATAAATCATTCCAAAAATTACTAATTTAGATAAAAGGAGGAAGGCAACTAGTTGCAAAATTAAATGTGAGGCATTTTGTATTTTTAGCTGGGAAAATTTTTCATGAAACCATCAGGTAAATTAGATTGTCTTCAACAACCAACAGATCACCTTCCATGAAAAAAGTGGCATATGGGTGAAGCTAGTTTCACAAATTTCATTTATATACTAAATAAGCAATAAACAATACTTCAACCTATTCTGCAACAGCTTCTACTATTATACCAAGCTCTCCATCTTCCTATCCTGTTGGGGCTTTTTTCACTTCATCACCTATGGACTGGATATGAAAAAGGAGCTCAGAAGAATCAGTGCCCATGAAGTAAAGCATTATCAGCTTCAGTAATTTTCTCCAGGAAAATGAGAACTGGCTAAAAGAAACTTGAAAAACTGTGTCATAAGAGGGGGGAGTATGAAGATATAAGTCTGTGAGCAGTTGCATGCAGGCACCACTGTGCAGTGATTTTGATCCACTGGGCTGAGACTAGAGAGAGGTCACTGGTGTCCAGGATTGGTGACCTCATCTCTGGAGCATTCTGCCAAAAGGACCTTCCAACATCACAGCAATCATTGCCTGGTGGGACCCACCAGCCTGACAAAGAGGTAAGATGTCAGACAAGTCAAGTGCAATCTCAGCTTTACCTTTTTGTCACAGGCAACAGTGTCCAGGCTGCCACCTGGGACTTTGGAGCTCTCATGGGTGAGGTAGTGAGACCAATGGTAACAGGAGTTAGAGAAAAATGGCAAAATGCCTTATTTCCCCTCAGGTAGGTCTGAAGAAAGCTTTGAGTTTATGCAGAAACAATTAGTGCTCTCTCCTTTTTGGTGATACTTGAAAGCAAGAAGACATTTCAAGCTCTTCTGCTTTCACACTTTAGCTTCCTAGATTTCAGAAATGCCAGATTTCAAACACTTTGGATCTAAGTTTCTCATTCTACCTTTCCATATGGGGGACGAGAGGCATTAAAGCAATATTGTGCTGAATATGCACAGGATTTTCATTTAGTCCTATCTTTGTCCAAATAACAACTAAAGAGAGGTAAATTAAGAAGGAAAACATGCAAGGAATGAAGAGTTTGTGATGTTTTCTACAACAGGATGCTCAATCTCATCATTACCTGCTAGACAGCAAAAGAGAGAAAAAAGCCATTTACAGCCTTATAGAGTAGTGGGGTGACTTTGGGTACCACATCATTGATGACCTCCTCTTCGTGCTGTGTTTGGCTAAGACTGCTGTCTCTGAAAGAAACCAGTGTGACGGTGATGTCTGTATCTTTTGGGACAACAAAGGCATTTCAGGATATGGGGTCTCTTACTCTCAGAGACAGGCTCAGACAGTAACCACAGAATGCTTCTGATCAGCTGGCTATGGGAGATACTAGCAAGATAAATGGTGCCTTTCCAGGAAATTAAGATGTAAGGCATGTTTTTTCACAAATAAGCCAGTAACGGCCTGAGATTGGGAGCTCTGCTGTTTCTTTTCCATACACACATCCTCTTGTTGGGGTGTTTCTAACTCTTCTTCTTTCTCTCATCTGTATTTTTGCTTCATATGCTTTTCTCCTTGTGCTCCATTTGTGCTCTCTAACACTTCTGAAGCAATTCAGCTAACATTTTAGCACTTAGGTGATACATAATCACATACAGAGCTACATGGTCTTTCTGTCCTGAGGCTTGACTGTCTGGCATCAATTCACACAAAAAGAAATCCATAATCACTTGGGTGAAAGCTGGAAAGATGAACAGACTCAAATAGTGTACTGTGAGGGAAATTGAGTCCAAACTGCTGACATTTCACAGCTCAGCTGCGCTTCTCAAATGCTGATTCTATAGTGACTTACTAGGGGTACTGGTGGGGATCCCTTCTTTCCTTCCTGCTCATTTTCTGTACCCTTACCCAAGAGCAGTGCTCACAAAAATAGGATGCAAACACCACTGCATCCACCAGCTGCTCCCCACTGTCACAGTAACAACGAGAATTTTTCCACAGGCTTAAAAATGAGTAGTCAACAAAGTCCACAGGCACCCAGAGAGGGAGAGAAAACAAATCTCAGAGATTGTGAGGTTTTCTGTCTCCAGAAAAGCAATGTTTTAATCTAATTTTTGCATGCTTATCATGCAGAAGGGTCAGGCAACAAACCTTGTACCACCTGCAAGTTACTCAGACACCAAGCCAGGTTCTTCTAGAATGTATTGAAGAGACCTTTGATGGCACTTTAATTTTGCTTCATTTTGTATGTGAATACACAGTTGTAGAAAGGCCAGTCTATTTTGTAAGCAAAATTAAGAAGCATGTAAATAAACCAAAGTAAATAATAACAAAACAAATTAAAGCAAATAAATTATTTTGTTATTAAGATTTTCTTGTTGTTATTATTATGACATATGCTCCAATTCCTTAGTCATCTTCCTGGCCCTTTGCTGGACATGCTACAGTATGTCTATGTCCTCCTTGCACTGGGGAGCCTAAAACCAGGTGCAGCAGAGGAGATGTGTCTCACCAGTGCTGAGCAGAGGGGAAGGATCACCTCCCTTGACCTGCTGGAAACACTTTTCCTAGTGCAACCCAGGATGCTGGTGGCTCTCTTTGCAGCCAAGTCATGCTGCTGGCTCATGTTCAAGTTGCTGTCCATCAGGACCCCATGTCTTCTGCAGAGCTCTTTCCCAGGCACTGGGCCCTCAGCATGTGCTAGTACACGGGGTTGTTCCTCCCAGTGCTCAGGGCTGTATTTCCTGTTAAAATTCATGAAGTTATTCCTCCCATGTACAGGACTTGGCATTCCCTTTTCCTGAACTTCATGAGATTCCTGCTGGCTCCATGCTCCAGCCTGGCAGGTCCCACTGAAAGGCAGCACATCCATCTCGTTTAATCACTAACCTCCCTGGCACAGTTCTGCATTATCTGCCAACTTGCTGAGTGCTCTGCCCATTGTCCAGCTCATTAATGATGCTAAGGAGGATTGGACCCAGTATCAGTCCCTGGGGCACACCACTAGTGGCTGGCCTCCAGCTGGGATTTGTGCAGCTGATCACAAGTGTCTGAGCCCAGCAGCTGAGCCAGTTTTGAATCACTGTCTACTCACCTACCCTATAATTTATCAGCTTGCCTAAGAGGGATGTGATAGGAGATGTTGAAAGCCTTTCCAAACTAAAGATAAACAACAATCTACTGCTCTCATCTGCCACGCCAGTCATCTCACAGTAGGAGGCTGACAGGTTGTCCAGACATGATTCCCCCTTCATAAATCTATGCTGACTACTACCAAATACCTTCAAAGTGCTATTATAGACCTTTTGACGTGGGTGGGAACCCATATCTCTGCCTATACCTGCCGCTACAGAGTCTCTGCTTCTTTCTGCTGTGTTTCCTTGTAACCTATTTCTGAAAATATGACAACACATAATGTGAAAACAGATTTCTTTGTAGATTGCCTAATAGAATCATAGAATTATTTAAGCTGGAAAAGATCTTGACTATCATCAAGTTAAATAATTAAACTAGCACTGTCAAGTCCACCACTAAACCACATCCCTAAGCACCACAACTACCCATCTTTTTAATATGTCCAGGGATGGTGATGCAACCACTTCCCTGGACAGATTACTGCAGTGTTTGACAGTCCTTTCCCTGGCACAACTTGAGGCCAACAGCTGTGACTGTGCTCAGGTCTGCTCCTTGTCTCTAGAACATATTGTGACCAAGAGGTTTCAGAACAAATTCTGAATGATGTAGTAGAAGACCACCAGCAGATCTGTGAAACTTTCAAAAACTAATCCAGATCTTATTGAAAAGAGGCCGTCTCCCACTCTTTCCCATTAATTCTCTCTGTATAAAAGTGATAAGTGTAGAACTTGGAATGGAAACCCAAGCTTTGAAAAGTTACACTGGTGCATGTATAGATAACATATCCTTCTCCACCACTAGTGGTTTTCAAGACTCAGCTGGACTTGAGGTAGTACTGGTCATAGGAGTGCTCTGTGCAGGAGGTTGGGCTAGAGACCTCCAGAGGAGGTCTTCCAACCTGGAATTCAGGGCAGATATAATAATAAGACAGATAATGCTGCCTTACTTTCACCACGGAAAAAAGCAATATTGGGAAAGGAGTTACTATTTTAAACACCTTGGAGTGTCTCTAGAACATATTGTGAGATTACACCTTCTGAACAGTAAAGCAAAAGCCTCACTAAAAATTAATTAACTATTTTACTGAACTGTAGCTGCAAATATAAAACAATTAGATGAAAATATAATACAAAATCTAACTTATCTATATTATTTTTATAATATAAAACCAAACTGATTTCACAGTTCAGTTTAAGTACAATTCAAAGCTATGATGTATATTTCCTTTTGAAGCCAATGGACCTTTTCATTTTCCAATCAGTACATATTTTTAACAGAATTGTAATGAAAAATTTGCCACAGGTATGAAGAAATCAATCATTGCTTGGGTTTTATTATTTATCTGCTTTAAAAGCTTCCATGGCATTTAACTTGACTTTCTGAGAGAAAAATGGTCTGTACAGGCCAGATAAAGTAACATGCTACAAGAGAGATCATTATCTCAAGCATTTTAAATTGAATCCTACTAATTCTTGGCATGCATACTGAAAAAAACAAAGACCTGGCTGCCAATATTTGTTAATCATTCAAATTCACTAAATCCCTTGTGTGTTGGACGAAATACAGAACAAAATTAAACTGCACATTCAAATAAACAAACTTTTCTAGACCAAAAGGTGAATTTAAAGAAAAACATCCTAGTGTGGTGCAGTACCACACTGCAAAAAATAGCTTGAACAATATTTCTGTTTATGTAAAACATAATGGGAATGGACTCAGAATGTTAAAATATACAAAAGACCTGATAAGAAAACCAGGTCTTGTAGTTGTCCAGAAAACTGGTGCTATGCGTGGTGATTCGGGAGTTAGGGGCCTGAAACTTCTTGACCGGTTACCACGCAGCAGTGGTGACAGCTGTCAGGAAACCTGCTGAGTCGTACATATGTTCTCTACACCTACATTATCTGTTAGCCATATACACTGTCTTTATCATTGAAGTATCACTATTTGCTAACAGCTTTTTTTCCTCTTTCAGCTGCTGGAAGTTTGCTTACGTCCTTGCTCACCTGGGCACATGAATGCATACAGATAACTGTTCTACATTTAGCCTTATGTGATTAGACAAATCATTGAAGGATTTAGGTTCAAGGAGAACTCTGAATGTCATTTAAGCCATTCCTCTGCTCCAGATGGGGCTAACTTCTCAAGCTAAATTGGGTTGCTCAAGGTTCAGTTCAGGCAGGTTTCAAAAATCCCCAAGGACAGAGATTCCACCATTGCTTTGCAACCCAACCCCACGCAGCA
This sequence comes from Zapornia atra, assembly GCA_013400835.1. Classification (NCBI taxonomy): domain Eukaryota; kingdom Metazoa; phylum Chordata; class Aves; order Gruiformes; family Rallidae; genus Zapornia; species Zapornia atra. The sequence goes on from VZTU01011106.1 coordinate 19,846, forward strand.
CTTAAGATACTGCTCTTGTAGTGGTGGCGTTATCCTTGTCCACACAGAACCAGGTCTGTTGCAGGATGCAACAGTTCTTTTTCCAGTAGTTTGCAAATTTCTCTCACACAGTCATTTCCTAGTTCTGATGGAATATAGTGTCATAGCTGCCTCTGACATAGGGAAACAAAACACTGGGAATATATACATGGAAATCATAGAATCACAGAATCATAGAATACCCTGAGTTGAAGGGGACTCAAGACGATCATTGAGTCCAACTCCTGGCTCTGCACAGGGCCAGTCAAGTCAGAGCATGTGACTGAGCACATCGTCCAGGCACTTCTTGAACTCAGCCAAGCTGGGTGCTGTGACCCCTTCCCTGGGGAGCCTGTTCCAGTGCTCTACCACCCTCTCAGTAAAGAACCTCTTCCTAATATCCAACCTAAACCTTCCCTGTCACAGCTTCACATCATTCCCTCAGGTTCTATTGCTGGTCACCAAAGAGAGGAGATCGGCGCCTGCCCCTTCACTCCCCCTTATCAGGAAGTCATAGGCTGCAATGAGGTGTCCCCTCAGTCTCCTCTTCTCCAGGCTGTACAAACCAAGGGACTTCAGCCTATTCTCATAAAACCTCCCCTCCAGACCCTTCACCATCCTCATTGCCTTCCTCTGGACACTCTCCAATATTTTTCTGTCCCTCTTTGTGGGGCACAAAACTGCACACAGTACTCAAGGTGAGGCCACACCAGCGCAGTGTAGAGCAGGACAAACCCCTCCCTGGACCAGCTGGCAATTCCATGCTTGATGCACCCCGGATACGGGTCCCCTCCTGGCTGACTGGGCACACTGCAGGATCATGTTTCACTTGCTGTTGACCAAGACCCCTGAATCCCTCTCAGCATGGCTGGCCTCTTGCAGCTGATCCCCCAGTCTGTACATGTGATCAGGGTTGCCCCTTCCCAGCTTCAGAAACTGGCACTTGACCTTGTTAAACTTCATGCTGTTGGTGATTGCCCAGCTGTCTGGTCTGTCTGGACCCCTTCTGTAAGGCTTCTATACCCTCAACGGAGTCAATGGCTCCTCCCAATTTGGTGTCACCTAGAAGTTCACTTCACACACCCTCTAGTCCTGTGTCCAGGTTGTTTATGAAAATGTTAAGAACAACTGGACTTAAAATAGAACCCTGTGGAACTTCACTATCATGACCTCCCTCATGGAGAGAAAGTGCAGATGTAAGCCTGTGCTCAAGTGTATCCAACTAAAAACCATTGAGAATATGGATCTGATAAAGCTGATGGTTTCAGCAGGAATACATCTATATAAGCCAGCAGAACATAGCAGCAGGCACTCAAGCAGTATATCCCAGACATGTCACTGCAAATATGAGATGATATTCTCTGCTGCAGAGCAAGGTTCATTTGTACAGAACTGCACCTGATCTCAGATATCACTCTCTCTTTTGGCACCTTAGTCAGTCTGATGGCCCAAGACAACTGAATATACGTTATCTGTAATGTGAAAAGAGAGTGTGAGAAAACTCAGGTAGGAAACAGGAAACAACAGTGACATCAACATAAGCAGACAGGACGACTGTCTGGACAACCTGGGCTCCAAGCCTTTGACTGTAACCACTAGGAGCCATGTAGTCATGCCTGATAGGCTCCAAGTCTCTCCTGGCTGCATCACTGGTGCTCTCATAGAATACCAGCAGGGATTAATAGTCTGAAGACTGGGTAAACCTTAGGAGTATCTCCACAGTTTCCTGGTTTGAAGCCCCTAACAAGCAGAAAATTGACCCAACAGACACACCAGATTAGTAGATGGAATCTTCCATTCACCTCAGCAAAGAGTATCCCACTTTTTCCCACTTGCCACTTCCTCCTGGTGTTGCTGCATGGCTGAGGTTCAGTTGACTTGAATGCTTCATTAAAAAGAGGTGCCAGCCACTTGTCTGCAACAAAGGCTCTGAGTCTATTCCATAAAGAGAAATTTTAAACCTTCTGGTGGAGCAGGAGTCTTTCCCTTGGTGCTAGAAGTTGCAGACAGTTTTACCCACACTGCAAGTCTCCGGTGAGGAGCCCCAGGCATGTTCCATGGCCTGCAACCTACAGAGAGACATCTTCCTTCTGGAGGAAAGAAAGAATACTCTTCTGTGTATTTAAACTCCCAGCATTTTATAACCAATCCTTCCATTTAAAGAATAAGTAAATGTATTAACAGCATGTTTTGCCTCCACCAAGATAGACCTTTTGCAGATAGGAGGGAGCAGTGCAGGGAGAGTAAGATTTGTTCCCAGGATGGTAAAGGAACCCTCAGATGGATGATGGATGATGGGAGAATCCTGTGTCATTTCCCACCCTAGGCCTGAAGGCATCAGTCAAAACCCTCCCTTTGATAACAGTGTCCAGAGGACACTTTTAACTTAAATTTCCCCTTATTCTATTGTAAAAATATTTGGTCACTTTGCAAGCTAAAAGGTTGTTTCATGCAGACTTTTTCCAAAATGACTGAAAATAAATGGACACTGTGTCATGGTATGATTGCAGCATGGTATGGAATTAGACCAGTTATTAACTGGAAACCTCTTATACTAACTTAAATAATTTATGGACTTCTGCTAAACTTCTGCAAACATACAAAGAGAGTATTACTGGTAACATTTTTAATACCTGCAAAATAAATTGTTAGCAATAGGAGACAGCTTTCTGCAAAGTTCAGAAAGTTTCGTATCACTGGATGTTTTTAGGGCTTCTGCCCTCAGAGTCTCAGTGGAGAAAGTTTTTCTGCTGCTCAGGGACATTCTGTTGGCATAGACTGAAGGAACCTGCCACAGGCAGGAGGACCAGGGGTTGACTTTCCCAGTTGCTGACACCTACGGTTCACTAGAACTAAACAGGCATAAAATTCCTGATTCCAGACCAAACTAGACAGACAAAGGAAATGTTGTGACAAAGCAATCTCCCTTGGAGTGGTAGTGACAGCACAGTTATCTGTGGCTGCAGCATGCACAGATGCTGAACATCTATCAGATTTGGCAAATCAGCAGAGCTGAGAGCACAGAACACTAAACCTAGCCCACCCTATAGTACAGGTTGCTGACAGTCACTGATAGAAGCAAGCCCTCACTTGAGATCAGTACAAAACAGCAAGTTGATAGCAAAATTTTGATTTAGAAAAATGTCTCGTAGCTTCTTTGTAAACAGGTGAGAGGGAATTCCACAGTCCATTCCTATGAGTTCCTATCTGCCATCTGTAACACAAGCATTGCAGCAATCACCTAAGACCTTTGAAGTTTTCTTGCTTTCTGGTGAAAAACCACAAGACACAGCTGTAAAAACTTTCCTTCTGGATATTTTATATTTACATTTTATTATTTACTTTATTCAGGTCTTCTGTTTCTCTGCAGTATGTAAGGAATTGTGAAAATCAAAAAGATATCGCAAGTTAAAAGCATACAGTTCCTAACATAGAATCACAGACTGGTTTGGGTTGCATGGGACCTTAAAGATTTTATAGTTCCAACTCCCTGCCATGGGCAGGGACACTCTCTACTAGGCATGGTTGCCCAAAATCCCATCCAACCTGGCCTTGGACACCCCAAGGGAGGGGGCAGCCACAGCTTCTCTCAGCAGCCTGTGCCAGTGCCTCACCACCCTCACAGTGAAGAATTTCTTTCTTATATCTAAGCTAAATCTACCCTCCTGCAGCTTAAAGCCAGTACCCCTTGTCCTGTCACTCCTTGCCCTTGTAAAAAGTCTCTCTCCAGCTTCCTTGTAGGCTTTTTCAGGTACTGAAAGGCTACTAGAAGGTCCTCACGGAGCCTTCTCTTCTCCAGGTTCAACAAGCCCAACTCTCTCAGCCTGTCTTGATGGGAGAGGTGCTCCAACCCTCTGATTATCTTTGTGCCCCTCGCCTGGATTCATTCCAACAGCTCCATGTCTTTCTTCTGCTGCGGACCCCAGAGCTGGGCTCAGTACTCCTAGTCAGTTGTCACAAGAGCAGAATGAAGCAGTAGAATCACCTCCCCTGACCTGCTGGCCACACTTCTTTTAATGCAACCCAGGATATGGTTGGCTTTCTGGGCTGCAAGCATGCACTGCTAGCCCATATTGAGCTTCTCATCTACCATGTCCCCTAAGTGCTTCTCTTCAGGGCTGCTCTCAGTCCATTCTCTGCCCATCCCGTAGTTGTGCTTGGGATTGCCCCAACCCATGTGCAGGACCCTGCACTTGGCCTTGTTGAACTTCATATGGTTTGCATATGGCCCACCTCTCAAGCCTGGCAAAGTCCCTCTGGATGGCATCCCTTCCCTCCAGTGTGTCAACTGCACCACACAACCTGGTGTCATCAGCAAACTTGCTGGGGGCCCATGTTGCTTACAAAGACGTTAACCAGTTCCAGTTGCAATACAAACCCTTGAGGAACACCACTATCAATCCCTTCTTTTCAGTCTGATAATGCAAAATTGGGAGATGTGGTTTTGAATGAGTGATCGTATGTAATGTTAGCACAGTGATGGGGGAAGCAGCAGGCTGTATGCACTCTGAGACCCAGTTTACTTACAGCTGCTTCTGCTAAGATTTCCCAAAGATCTGTTTCAGGAATTGGGCCTGATTCAGGTGCTGTGTAACACAACTGCCAACTTCTACAAAAAGCAAAGAGAACTGGAGTTCTGCTTTACTTCTGCAAGCCAAGTTGTTATGAAAGAGACAGTCTTCGAACAGCAATGCTGAGTAGAGGAAAACTCTCGAAGAAATGACAGCCTAAGAGTTTCAAGCTGAAGCCTTGACCTCGGAGCAGAAATCAGCATCAGGAGGGGCTTTTCCTTTAACACCTCTATTTGTTCAGTAGTCCTCTGAGTGAAAGAAAGCTGCAGGAGATGCCGCTTTCCACGACATAGCCTGCTTTTCACTACAATAGCGTGACTGAATGTCCGGAAGGCTCCTTCCCGTATTACAGAGGCAAAAGTGACGTTAGCCGTTTCAAAGACACCCGAAGCTTTGAGTCTTTACATGGAGTACTTGAAGGAACATTCACAGGAGATCGCCAGAGGTCTTATAAACCTTGAAGTTTCAGGTCAGTCAGAGAAAAATGTCTGCTTTCAGAATCCCGCTGCAGCTTCATGGGTGAACGGGTCCATCCCCCTTTCACTTGCAGCTTCTGTATTTTTTAGGCAGAGGAAATGTTATTACTTGATTTATCAAGTTTGGCACACAACATGTTAAACAGATAACAAAAAATAACAAAAAACCCCACCCCAATACAGAAGCCCCAGATAAACACAAAATCGATGGGTGTCTTCAGGTTATTAAGTGCCAAGACTCAAATTTTGAATTTTAGCTGATTTCGATATATTTTAAAAGCGTGCAAGAATTTCTTTTCCAATACACATCCAAATATTTAGCCCTTCCTGCTCACACAAAACTCAAAATTAATTTTTTTTTTTCAAAATTTAAGCATGTTTTTTTCCCTGACATAAATGGGAATGAAAGCAGCTTTATACGCTTTACCACAGCAGCTATGCTTAATACCTCCAAATCTAGATTTCTTCAATAATTAAGAACACCTAACTTCTCAAGTTATATTTAGGTGGAGTTTAGATAATATGAATGTTTCAGAGTTTTAAGGGTCATTTTCACTCAGGCTCTCAGCCCAAATGCTTATGTTTCAAGGAGCTGATCATGTCGCTTTCAAAAAAAAGGGATCTACAGCCATAAAAGCTCTCTGCTAGATGTTAAAAGCTACAGAATCACACATATACAGAACTATTACAATTGTGTTGATTAAATTTCTGAAGGCAGGTGACCCTTAACAGTTATGCTTGTTGATAGATTGATCTATTAACAGGATATAAAATTAAATACGTTTTCAAAACTGGAATTTTCTTTTCCAGTTAGCAAACTGTAGGTACTCCTGGAGAAGGTACTTCTCTTTGCAAACTAACTATTGATTTCTGACAGCATCAATTGCTTCTTCATGAATTATCCAAAGGTACAACTGAAGAGATAATGGGATCCACTATAACTGAGCTTTTCCATTTGTTGGTTTTTTTTTTTTTAATTCACAGGCAGAAAGCATCTGATATTCCTGCACATCCAAAGAAATAGGACTAAGAACTATTCCTCTGGCGCTCTTCTGCAGAAACTTCTTCCCCAAGCCAGTGGTTGCTTTTATCATTTTTGTTTTCAGAAGACTGCAGGAGCCAAGAGCCGCTTGCCAACATAAACACACACATAACCTTACAAACAAAAAACAGAAGGTCAGCAAGGAATTACAAGGTATTAGTCATTTATTCAATTTCCCACCTCACTTTTTTTTCCCTTAGATTTCTGTTTCCCAAAAATTAAAAGATACAAAAATCAGGCAAGCGGGCATCCTCATTTAAAGAAAATTACATTCTACTACTTTAACATCTTACTAGATAGTTTTTATCTAACCTGCTATGCATCCTTACTGATTGGATTCAGAAAACCAAAGCAAAACAAATGCATATGCAAAATCCTTTTATTGTCTCTCAGAAAAAAAGAGGAAAAAAAAGGCAAAAAAAAAAGAGGCAATAAAAGTAGATAAATAGATGTAAGGCTGAATATTTAATTGCTTTTGTGCAGTGGGTACATATGTTTTATTTATACTAACAACTGATAACATGCCTGGTTGTTTTGCCTCCATGCAATCCTTCAAAAATATAACAAACATGATACAGATAGTCTGTAGCTCAGGGGGTATCCTAAAATTGTATCAAAGCTCTTTTGTCCTGGGGTTTTGGAAATCTTTACGTATGGTACTCTGGGAAGAAACAGCATTTGGCTTGGCTTGTAGCTCATCCACACTCTTCAGCAAACTGTTTTCTGCATAATGAAAGAAAAATCTTATCTTACATCCTCACAGGGGTTCAAAGCTGCCTCCATCATGGTGTATTTCTCTCCCATTACACTTCGTTATGAACTATCACTAAAAGCAGATTCGTTAACACATCCCAATTCATACATCATCATAGGAAACAGACACCCACGTACGTACATGCGCATGCACGCATATGAGAAAACAATTCTCTCCTATCCGAGGACAAGGTCAGCTTTCTAAATGATCCAAAACCATTACAAGTGTGTAGAATCAAGCCCACTTGAAAAATCCTGCCAAGTTCTCCTATACACCAATCTTTGGGCAAGCAGAAGAACCAGCGTTCATAATGATTTCCCCAACTAAAGCCCAGCCAGGACCAGAATTCCAGCTCCCAAACTCTGAACTGCCTGACTTCTTAGTCATAGCAGGTGCCTAAAACTTAAGCACTGCAGCGAAGCCATACTACAAACCATAGATCCAAGCTTTAAACAAAAACACTGGCTTTGGAAAACAAGTTGCTTTAAAAACATTTTCAAACTCATTGGTAAATTTTTTGTTTGTGGTTTTTTTTAACATCTATTAACAGCAGTTTCACTACAAACGATCGTATCTCTTTAAAAGAAAATTAAACAGGGCACCAAGACCGATGAATCTTTTTTGTCAGATGTGACTCTGTGGCCATACTAGGAATTTGCTTCACCTTCTGTTGGAGATCAATCCTCCCATAGGTCAATACAAAAGATTTCTGCTACAAGGGTTTTAAGAGGCTATTTCAGGCTTCAACTGAAATATATCATAAATCAAGAAGTCTATCTGTCATTGCTTCTGAAACAAAGCTAATTCTACCAGCCAAAAATGATAAATAGAAGTGCTCGAGGTTAAATTTGTTAAACAGTCTCTAGACTTCGCAATCATTTTCAGCTCTACTAAATTTATTCTGCCCTTAAATCAATGGACAGCCCCATTTTGCTTTCTCTCCTACTGTTTTCTTGTAAAGTGATCTTTTGTTTACTTCTGAGAGCTGCTATGATGCTTTCAACTCTCCCGACAGAGGTCATCACAACGGGTATCTCTTTATGTTTGTTCTCTCTCGTCATCTCTCTGTTTGTATGAGACCAAGAACAGGAATAGTACAAGTACAGCCACAAAAATAAAATCAAAACTAGCTGTAGCTCTTGTACTCTTTCTCTGATCCAGTTGGTACAAATTAAAACTATGGGAAGAGAGGAGAGGAATATATAGGTAATGACAGGCAAGTGGAACTGGCTGAATGTAAAAATCTGCAAGGATGGGGTGTCAGGTATGAGCTAGACCGGAACACAGACAACAGATGTCAATGGATATCAGCAATAAGTATTCATTGTGACAAAATGAGGATGGGGCACTGCAGATAATAAGTTTAATCATCTGAAATAAAGACACGGTGGATTTCTTTTATGCTTCACCCTTAACATTATGATGTGTTCACTGATGATTTCACAAAGGACTTGGGTTACAGAGAGGTCATGAAATCCACCCACAGTCTCTAATTTAGGATGTCAGAACTCCATACTGATGCCCCAGAACAGATTTCTGCTGATTGACAGTATTATTTGCTCAGAAGTTCCATTCCTGTTCAATTCTGATATAGCACCATATATTGCCTTATTTTAATCAGAGCAACAATTTCCTCTACAGCAATTAGGCACTTTTCCCCCTAATAAATCTGTGCTATCCTCAGTCTTTTCTTTCTACAAAATAATGTTGGACAGCTTCTTTTAACATTCCCCAGGGTGCCATTTCCAAAAGCATTTTGCCCTTTTCATCCTTCCTGGTGTTATAATCATCATCAAAATGTATTCTCTGGAACAGCAGTTGCCCAGGGCCCTTGCAAGGAGTGATCGGGGATGACAGTTTCATGTATTGGGGCAAGAGTGTTTGAGGACCAAAGGAGGCTATGGTTGATACACTCAGTAGCACAAAACATGGGAACATACTGTGGGACACACTTAACTCTCCTAGAGAAGCTGAGGAACTCATTTAAGGTAGAGGCACATGCCACTCTCCAAAAACAGCCCCACTAGCTCACCTGGAACATAAATTGGCCAGAAAGCACCCATCCTCCAAGGCAGGTGATTGACCGTGTTAGTTCAGCACACTAACTGTATTGCTGACTGCGGTGGAATTTTTATCTGACTCCAGCTACAAATTGAAGCTGACTGCATGACAGCAGAGTCTGCAGCAGCTGCCAGCAGCATGAGCATCCCCCGCCTCCTCAGAAGGCAAGTCTACTTTGGCAGAGCTGCCTTCGCTGTATTCCTCTACTACAGTTTGCTGGAGGAGATAAACTGGGCAGTCTGTCTCAGGAATGCCGCTGTGTTGACTCTGAGTGATGCACGCAATGAATCACAGGTGCCCTGCTAGGACATCTCTCAATTCCAGCATGCAGCAAGGGGGCAAAAGCCCAAGAAAGAAAAGCAACTATACTGAGAACTAATGCTCATGACTTCAGATGCATTGTAGCCCTTGTCCTTCTTTCTTAGAAAAAGGCTCTTGCATATGCCAAAGGCAAATTTACAGCAACAGAAATCTGTCTATATTGATCATTGATTGCTTATTTGCTAGCTTGCTAGGGGCTGATATCCCCCCCCCACACACACAGAGGCTGTCTGAGTGATGATAAGGGCAGGAAAAAGGGGATGAGCACGCTTTTTTTGTCACCTCACACATGGACAGTGCTGGAGGCATCTGTGTTATGCACATAAAATTTTTGTTTCCCTTGAGAGAAAGGTTTTGACCCAGAATTGAACAAACACACTAGGAGTACACCAGGATCGGTGCTAGAGAAAATAATGTTTCTATCTTTTTCTCTACTTTGAATCATCCCTCAGAGAAAAAGAAAGGCACACACTATGCAGAAGACAAGACAGAATCTGTGGAAATTCTCTGGTATGAGTTCAGTAACATAGAATCAATTCATTAAGAGACAAATAAAGGATTTATCTATAAAAGGGGGAATTTTATAGCCCCTGTCAGAAAAAGACAGAAAATCTAGATGCTGCCGTTGGAGTTATTGCCATGAAACACAAAAATGCATGGAAAACACAAGACAGCATTGAGAGGGCAGAATCACCTTTGGAAGTAGGTATGTTCAAATGCAAATATTCAAGCTGACAACAGGAAACCTTCTGGCATGAGAAACACAGCCACAAGTGTGTGCAGTGGAGAGAGGAGAGGTTGTCAGAGGAATACATGCATCTGCAAAAGAAGATGGCAAAGGTGTGCATAGCAAGGTGCAAGGACAAAGAAGCAAGAGAGAAAATAAGAAGCAAGAAAGTAGCTAAACCTTTTCAAAGATTCCATGTGGTAACATCACAGAAAAGGACCTCTTTAGTTTTTCTATGCAACTAGCATGGATGGACACAGAGGTATTGTACAAGAAGCAAGAGGCAAGGAGGCAGCTTGTGCAATCTGGCAATGGAGGATTGCACCACATGAGTTAAATTGTAAAATTAAGATGTGCGTAGTCGATGACAAGCTCAATGTGAGCCGGCAGTGTGCACCAGCAGCTCAGAAAGCCAACCATGTCCTGGTCTGCATCAAGAACAGTGTGACCTGCAGGTCAAGGGAGGTGATTCTGCCCCTCTACTCTGCTCTCATGAGACCCCACCTGCGTCCATCTCTGGGGTCCCCAGTATTGGAAGGACATAGAACTGTTGGAGCGAGTCCAGAGGAGGGCCACGAAGATGATCAATGAGCTGGAGCACCTCTTCTGTGAAGACAGGCTGAGAGAGTTGGGCTTGTTCGGCCTGGAAAAGAGAAGGCTCTGGGGTGACTTAATTGCAGCCTACAAATACTTAAAGGGGTCCTACAGGAAAGTGGGAGAGGGACTGTTCATCAGGAAATGTAGTGATAGGACAAGAGGTAATGACTTCAAGCTGAAAGAGGACAGGTTTAGATTAGATGTTAGGAAGAAATTCTTCACTGTGAGGGTGTTGCGGCACTGACACAGGTTGCCCAGAGAGGCTGTGGAAGCCCCATTCTTGGAAGTGTTCAAGGCCAGGCTGGATGGGATTTTGGGCAACCTGGTCTAGTGGAGGGTGTCCCTGCCCACAGCAGGGGTTGCAACTAGATGAACTTTGAGGTCCCTTCCAACCCAAACCAAGCTGTGATTCCATGATAATACTATAAGACATTTGAAATACCTTGATTTACAGTGGTTCACATTTATACTCAGAGCTCTACAGAATCTGAAAACTGCTCATTTAACAAGAATTACATATTTTTTGAGATTTTATGTATTTTAATGAGAAAATAATTTGAAGAAATTGTGCTGTTCCAAGTAACCATAACTCAGCAGTAAGGAGAGTAAGAATATACTGAGTTGGAAGGGACCTACAAGATCACCAAGTCCAGTTCCTGGGCATACAAGGTGGTGACAAATAACTTGTGAAACAGTTCACTATTCAGCCATCACCAGGTAATAAATGCAAGAATTTACAGAGTCCCCAACTGACAGAAGCACATGCATTCAAAAATCTGTAAGTTCCTAATTTTAGGACACTGTGGGTTATCTCCTGTAGGCTTAGCCACCTATTTACTCACTTTCTACTTGAAACCATCAGATATATTGTCTACCTTCCACATCAATATTACAGCTAAGTAATAAACAATCCTCTCCAGATGAATTAGAAATTTAATTATAACTGATCATCTGAAATTCACAACTACCTGGATCTCTGTCTAGAGCAAAGCTAGATCCATGCTGCAGAGCATGAATAGATGAATCAAAAAATAGCAACGCAACCATTCTATGCACGAGCACAACAGTAGAAATACAAATAAAAAATTGCTTTATTAGGCCAGCTGGCATGTATACTATGTCTTTCTGAAGCCTGTATGGACCCTTTTGTGAATCCTGACTCACAGGAAGTCAATCAGTTTGGTTTTAATTTTGCTCTCTTGAGGATGAACTTGTGCAGATGTACTGAACTGCAGCAGTTCCTACCATGTCTTGAATATTTTCTTAAGAGAGTCACCTGGCTTTGGCCCAAAGCAAAGCAGGAACACAAAACAACTGTAGTCACATACCAGTGTTCAAGCTGCTGGCAGAATTCTTATAAGGGAAAAATACTGTTGAACTTCAACATAAAGTTTTAATGGAAACAAAATCTGGTCATTTTTAATGCAGGGGAAGGGAAATGTCTCCACCAGAGAGACTGCAGCAGTGGTCCATGAAATCCCTCCCTCTGCCCACCCCTTCCAAATATGTGCACTAGTGAACATTTCAGAAAGCATCAAGTGTCAGGACAACAGCATGGAGACCATAGACCATCATGTAATCCTGTGGAGGCATCAAAGAACCTGTCAAACTCCCTGTTGTGCAAGCTTTGAGCAACCTCTCCAGGACTTCCTCTTTATTTGCAGGCTTCCTTGGGGAGTATCTTTTCATTGTCTGAAGCCCAAGTCAGAAGCTTTCTATCTAGGGGAAACAAGGCTCCACAGAAAAGAGGCGAGAGCACTCAAGCTGAAGACAAGCACTTACAAAGGTCACTGGTGAGATTCCAGATGGCTCTGAGCTTCAGCATCTCAGGGTCCCTCTGAGAGGCAGCACATTCATCTTGCCTACCAGTCACCGCTGCATCACCCCCTGTTCTGCACCATCTGCCGACTTGCTGAGTACACACTCCACCCCATCAGCCAGGTTGTTAATGAAGATGTTAAACAGGACAGGACCTGGCATTGTCCCCCTGGGCACACTGCTAGTGACTGGGATCCAGCAGAGCTGGTCGCAACCACTGCAGACCAGCAGTTCAGCCAGCTTTCAGCCCACCTCCCTGTTTGCCTCTTCAGCCCCTATTTCATCAGTCAGTGTTAAAAGCCTCCTGAAAACAGAGAGCAAGTGCCATCCACTGCTCTCCCCTCCTGGTTATTTAACATTGACCTGTTCATAAGTTTCTTTCTCTCTGTGAAATAAAAAAGCAAGGAAAATCCTATATACTTCCAACATTGCTGAATGAATAAAGGAAACTACCCAGCAGCTTCTTTTGTCTTGAAAATGTTTATTTGGCATTTCCTGAACAGAGGCCTACATATATTTTAATAGCATAATAGAGCTATGCAAACTGAAGGACAGAGGTGTCCAGAGAGGTACTTTAAAATATGCCTAATCTGTAATGTAAGGACAAAAACTATCTTAAGATCTTGGTAATGCACACATACACACATATATGTATGTACGTGTGTATGAAGAAAACAAAGATGTTTTACACAGGCCATTAAAAAAGAAAAAGCCAAAACAATGACAAACTGCTGAAAAAATTATTATCCCCATTTCCTAAGAGTTCTGAATTGACTTTTGCCTGAAGTTTTATAAACATGAAAAATGCTTCCATTTACCTTAAAATGCAATGTTTTCCTCGCATAAAGCTGGAAGAGCCGTAACAAACTTGCCCATTGGTAAAGAAATATAGGCCTTTCTACTTAGGCATTAGCTTTGTGTTTGAGAATTTTACAAAAATAACTTTAAAAACATCAGCATGTCCTGCTTCTCACAGGAACAGATGTTTTAATCACCAACTTGCATGAAATTCTTGGATGTCTGATCTCTTGTTTGAAAAATGTTACAGGATCCCTTTCTCCCCCTCCTACCTGTGTTTCTTTAAGCTGCTCTTAGGCAAGGAAAATGTAAACATGTACTACGCTTTGTCTCTGAGGCTTCCATTGGCATCAGTGTCACCCACTCCCAACATGTTTTGGAATGGCAACATGAAAAACGGGGAGAGGTTCTTCCTCGAAAGCAGCGCCTGCCAGGAGCCACAAGCCATTCATCTCTCACGGTTTCGGCAGCTCGTGGACTGCTCCTTTCACGTCTTTACAGAGAACTAAAAGGAGTGCTGGTGACACAGAAAGGGGCTTGTCCCATAGGAATGGCTCCCCACCAAAATAAAAATTGTCTTTATTCTCCAGAAGCAGTGGTCTGTAAGAATGACAAGCAGGGAGCTGGCATTTCAGCAAGACTTAGACAGGCCGGAGAGTTGGGCGGGGAGAAGTTTAATGAGATTTAACAAGGGCAAGTGCAGGGTCTTGCATCTGGGGAAGAACAACCCCAGGTACCAGTATAGGTTGGGGACTGGCCTGTTGGTGAACAGCATAGGGGAAAGGGACCTGGGGGTACTGGTGGACAGCGGGATGACCATGAGCCAGCAATATGCCCTCGTGACTAAGGAGGCCAATGGCATTTTGGGATGTGTTAGAAAGGGTGTGGTTAGTATGTCAAGAGAGGCCCTTCTCCCCCTCTGCTCTGCCCCGGTGAGACCATGTCTGGAATATTGTGTCCAGTTCTGGGCCCCTCAGTTCAAGGACCTAGAACTCCTTGAAAGAGTCCAGTGCAGGGCCACCAAGATGATTAAGGGAGTGGGACACCCTTCTTATGAGGACAGGATGAGGGAGATGGGTCTCTTTAACTTGGAGGAGACTGAGGGGTAACCTCATTAATGTTTATAAATATGTAAAGGGTGAGAGTCAGGAGGATGGAGCCAGGCTCTTCTCAGTGTTGGCCAGTGATAGGACAAGGGGCAATGGCTGCAAGCTGGAGCACAGGAAGTTCCATGTGAATGTAAGGAGAAACTTTTTCACTGTGAGAGTGTCAGAGCCCTGGCACAGACTGTTCAGAGAGGCTGTGGAGTCTCCTTCTCTGGAGACATTCAAAACCTGCCTGGATGTGTTCCTGTGTGATTTAGTCTACGTGATCCTGCTCTGGTAGGGGGGTTGGACTAGATGGTATTTCGAGGTCCTTTCCAACTCCTAATGTTCTGTGATTCTGCTGGAAAGCGGTATAGTTTCCAGAAGCACAGGCAAAGAGGCACACAGACCCACAACCACCTGCCTATTTCACCAGCTGTCCCTGCCCTCAGGTGCTGAGTGGTCATAGCCCTGTGATCCTGCTTTGGTTTGGTGATGTTCAGAAACTGTGAGCAATCGACAAAGTTTTCTCACAAGACATGAAAAGAATTAAAAAATGCCTTTGTCCCACTACTGAGTAGGAAGGACTGGAAATGGCACTGCTGATCTTCTAGCAAGGTACAATACAATGTACCTGGTTTGTACAGGTATGTATTTTGGTTTTTTTTTTTAAGTTAAAAAAACCTTAATGGTTTGTATTTTAAGTTAAAAAAACCCCAATCAATCATCTAAGCAATAGAGCTAAAAGCAGATTAGAAATTAATATCCCTGACTGATGGAGCCTTAGAAAACTGTTTTCAAATCAACCATAGGACCTTTTTTTTAATAAGCACAATTGGCTTTGAGTACTTTGTAAACATGACAAACCTTTTCCACCAGAAGTGGAGCATTTATTCAAATGCTAATGAAAGTGAATGTAATTTGTAGGGGTGCTGAATCAACTTTTCAGGACTGTAATTTGCATCTGAATAAAACTCCAACTTTTTCAATATGAAACATATTTGAATAGCGTTTTGAGAATAAACAAATTGATATATTGCTTCTGCCATCAATTTAAAAGTATTTTTATTTCTTTTGATAGGCGACTCCAATAATACTGAGCAGCTTTTTATATTTACACATTTTCTTCAACTGGAGAGCAGACTTTCCAGATTCATTAAAATAGTCTATAGCTCTTATGTTAAACCCTTGTCCCAACTAGCTCAATTTTCAGATCCAAACTGATTGCTTGAAACATTCTGCCAATGCAGATTCATCTCTCAATTCACTCTAACAACTGACCAGGGCCTGTAGACCATAACTTTTAGTGATGCACTATTCTTACAAACACCATCAGGCACGCAGTGATTCTTCCTCTTTTTCCCTCCACAACATCTCAGAAACCAGAACAGAATAGAAAATAATACTGAAAATATGCTGTGGGTTTTTCAGTTTGGTCTTATTAACTATATAATCACTGTCACATCTGAAATTGGACTAATGTATTCAGTTTTGGTCTTCCAACTCAGATGAAGCACAAGTGGAGTGAAACAGGTCCAGAGATGGAGACATAAAGGTGCAATCCAAAATAGGGTAAGGCTTAGGTGTTAAGCAGGTTCCACAAGCACAGCAACTCCATATTGCTTTTCGTTTGAGGAAAAAAGCAAACATTCAAAATTATTTTTTTGCTTGCTTGTTTGAAAGTCTTTTCCTATCCTACTCAAAGCTGTGCAGAACAAGAGTATTTACAGAGGAGGGGTCAGCTTTACCAAATAAACCAAAGTTTGGAGAACAGTTCAGTGATCCAAGTTTCCATAGAATAAAAACATTTCATTTCTGGGTAAAGCACTGATGGATTCATCTTCAAATCATGGCTGCTAGTAACTCAGAATGGTAAAAGAGGGGAAAAGCTAACATTGCCTATAAACTGTATGGTTTGCAACACAACCCATGCCTTATTTAGAACCTGAGGGGACAATATGAAGCTGTGACAGGGGAGGTTTAGGTTGTACATTAGGAAGAGGTTCTGTACTGAGAGGGTGTTGGGGCACTGGAACAGGCTGCCCAGGGAAGGGGTCACAGCACCCAGCTTGGCTGAGTTTTGGATGATGCAGTCAATCACACGCTCTGACCTGGCTGGCCCTGTGTGGAGCCCGGAGTTGGACTCGATGATCCTTATGGGTCCCTCCCACTCAGGATGTTCTGTGATTCTATGATTATTTCACAAACTTATTTTGTTGAGACTTAATCAACTTGGACTTTTACTGCCGATAACCTCCACCCCCTCCACCCCTGTGCTGTTCATCACCTAAGGTGCCATTCCATACCTAAGTTCTATCCTTAAATGGACACACTACTCATGTTCTGTGATTTTGCCATTTCTCTCATCTGGCCTTGTCATTTTTCAGAAGAAACTCCTCAAGATGCTCAGTAGCTCAAGAGACTGCTCTGGAGGTGTATTCATCCTATTTCTGACGCTATTCTAGATTTCCTGAAAGGGGAGAGAGGGGGAAAGAAAGAGAGAAGAGGGGTTTTTTTTTGAAACATGGAAATACTACTTCTGAGTGCAGGTGCAGTAAAGTCTGCTTGAATTTAGAAGCAGCAAGCTGGAAAGATTTGGCAAGAGTTTAATGTTTTGAAAAGTAAACCTTCCTTTGAAACTGTAGATTAAAAGAGAAATTGTAACATCAGCCATATTTCACCACTTCAGAAGAACATTCAAAACTGATGAGAAAACAGGCCATAAGGAATGCCTCACCACTACTGCTTCTCTGTACAGCAGCTTTAGCAAAAAAACCCAGTCTCTGTTACCAGCATAAAGACTGCAAGCCTCTCAAACACAATAAAAAAACAGACAACCTTCATTATGACTTTTAAAGGACAAAGGAATCCTGTAACAAAATCTGGAATTAGGAGGAAAAGCACACACATGGCATTTCTCTAACAAAAGAAAAATAAAACATGTTAAAAAAAAATCCTGCTTAGGTTTAGGAGATAGAGTACAATCCACCTCTCTATGCTCTTCTTAAAGACACACTGAGGAGTCATAAATCAGCACTATGTGGTTATAGAGACACGGTTTAATCAAGAAAACCATACTGTTCTCACTGCAAGCCTCCTCCATCTCCCCGGCTCCCATCTCCCAGTGGGTTTTTTCCTCCCATCTTTCCTGCTTCTTCAACGCCACCGAATATGAATGCAAAAATACTCCCTTCAGGTGATGCACAGTGCTGTTTGTCAGGGTTTGTTTGAACTCTGGACCATGTAGTTTTAAATTTAAGAGTAAGCTGCAACTCTTTTTGTTGTTCTATGGGCTCATAGCAAAGCTCATGTGCTTCACCACCGTCTCACCATGACATCGCCAAACGCTCCGCGTGATTCAGTTCTGTAGACAACTGGCAACAGGAGAGGGGAAATGCCAGGATACCGGTCGTACATCAGATCCTGCCAAACACAACAAACACAAGCAGAAAAGGACACTCCACTCTTAATACCCCAAAAGGTGCCATGCTATTACCTGCAGTGTTACTGAAGGGGTCACTGACACATCTGCATTGTGACATGCAAGCAGCACAAAAGGGAACAGCTGTAGGTAATGTGGGGAAAGCTGCCACTCGCAGTCAGAAAAAGTTTTCTCTGTCATCTCCAAGAACTTCTGAGTGGCACCAAAAAATCATAAACCTCATCTGAGAACACACATGATATAATAAAGTGCTATTTCTAAACAAACTACAGTTATCAGAATAGTTAATGATTTATCCATACTGGTGCAATATGGGTAGCTTTTTCTATATTAACTTTTAAAAATACACAAAGCTGAGGCACAATGTTGAAGCTTGTATCACCACAGTAATTTCAATTAAACTTTCACCCTGGAGTACTGTTCAAACACAAGTGCTTCTTTCCTTCTTATGTGCCAAAGATCAAAAAATGCACTGTTTGCAACTACTGCAAGCCATCTCTCCCTATGGAGGGGTTTTTTTTTGGCAGAGATTACTCGACTGTGATTGATATCACTGCTCTGATGACTTAAAAGTTTTAGTTGATGTCTTCCAAGGAAATCTAAAAAATCATTCCACAGGTTATATCAAAAACTTAATTGTAGGCACTGCACTAGAATGTTTCTTCTTTAAACACATGATTTCAGTCTGATTGTTGTATTTTTTTCTTTATTTACCTACCAATTAACTAATATCCCAAGACTTGGAAGGAGATGTGGTTCTAATTAAGCATAAGGCAAAACAAAACAAGAATTCTCCACAGAAAGTAAAGGATTGGTCCAAAATATTTACTCATACTGTGTGTTTATCTTCAAAGATCTAAGTATCGTAAGGAACCAAGATGACAAAATGGATGTTTATAAGTTAGAAAACGCAGAGGGAAGAGAGGAGGGATCTGAAAAGGAGCACAACTTGACTTACACCTTTACTTTTCCACCTATTCGCACTCCCGATGGCCCTCGTTAGAAAGGGGACCAGATACTTCAACAACTTGCTTTCAACAACTTGATTTTTGCAGTTGTTTTCATATATAAGGGAAACTCCTTGAAAAACATCATATTTCACTATGTCTTCAACTTAAGAAATATTAGTTTAATAATCTGAGAAAATACTTACTAAGCAATATTTCTCCAGCAACAAAATTGAATTCAATTGGTGAGTTTGCTCATAAATTAAACTACAAACATTTGAGAGACAGGAATGAAATTAATCTCAAAAGAATTATGCAGGAAAATCTAGTAAGTGTGGCAAAACTTTCAGACATGCTGGGAAACTTTCAGACATGATGGAAAGGAAAAGGTAGGTATTTAAAAAAAATTCAGAATTGAAATTCTGCAGCACTTTTTCTGTGTGACATCCTGAACACTCATTCCTTGTGGCAGGAACTGTCATTGTGCAAGCTGAAAACATCTAAATAGTCTCAGGAAGTATCGTGGAAGTGTTCAAGGAAGTCTCGGCAAGTCAGTAATGTATTTAATGACACATCAATATTTACTCTTTAACTTCTTTATGTATACATTATAGGAAAAAATGCATGATGTAAACATACAATTATACAAGTGCAGAAGTTTTTGTTTTCTACATTAAACCCATCTTAAAATGAGGGAATCAAGGCACTGAGACAGTCCATTGTGTAACACTGTTAAAAAGCCCACACACTTAAAAAGGAAGCCTGGTTTGCTGTTGTTTAAAAGGTTTCATATTCCTGCTCAAAAGGTCAAAAGAGAAAGATAGGATTTGGGTGACTACAGGCAGCACTTTTGACAACTTTAGTCAAAATGGTTTGTATTAAACAAAATCTTTCTTGTGATAAAAGCAGAGGAAAAGGTAAATAGTTAGCTCCAAACATCCTGCAAATATCGTTTTTCTTCTCGAAGCACAGCCAGGATTTTCATTGCTTCCAATTTGTCAACGTCCATTTCCATGCTTAAAATGTCCACTACAGCATCACTTACACCATCAGCCATGTGTTTCTTATCTCTGGGGGGGGGAAAAAAAGAAAAAAAAAAAAAAAGGAGGAAAATGCATAAGAATGTATTTTTGCCTTTTTTACCAGTAGCTTCAGAGGTAGGGTAGGAAAAGAGGCATTATAAAAAATTCCAAACAAAAATACAGCTTGTGTATCATATCACAGGATTCTCACCGAGTTTTCATGTAGCTGAGCACTGACAGTAACAAGGGTTTCTCTCAATCAAACACTAAACAGTTGGCATGCTCTAATTTATAAAAAACCCTTGTGATCCTAGTTGAGCTGTCACACACTAATCGATTTCCTTTAGGGAGAACTGGATATGCTGAAGTATTACTTAGTATTGTATCACCATATGGTTCCAATATATAAAAAAAAACAACCAACCCCCCACTTATTCGTAATGTTATTTTTAATACAAATAGCTGACATTCATTGACATCTGGCTCAATATTCCAACAGTCTGTCCATTTATCAACAAAATTCCTAAAGATCTCAAGGTAAGTTAGCATACACCAGGAAAACTATCCACTGTGAAATATATTACTATTGCAGAGGTTTAGCATTCTGGCCCACCTGTGCCTGGAACACAGCAGAACACCGCTGCTATTTCACAGCTGTACAGTTTATCATCACACGTATTCAGGTATCTCATTTTCTCAAGAGAAATCTATTAGCTTGAAACCTCCTGTAGCTTAATTGAATACGAAAAAGGAAAAAGAAATAGCGAATAAAGGAACCTGTGGAACTGGGTGGCTAAAAGCTACACTTTCAAGACTATATTGGAAACACCTGACATACTGAAGTGATGAAATTCTAGCGTTCTAGGAAGGCTCTTTCAGCATCATGTTGGTCCTTTCTTTCAGACAGCTCTTAGCCCTTCTAAAGCCTCAAACTTCTGCTAACTCCATTCTTTCTGAAACTGTCCATCTCCACTCTACTCACCCACATACATAGAAGTAGCCTCCCTCTTTCAGCAGGACTCTGGCAACGTCCTTAGCGTAAAGCCTAATGATATCTTGCACATATTTAGGTGGGGCTACTTCTGTAGTTGAAGAGTCTCTTGAGAAACAAACCTTCAGATGAGTTAATGTGCCATTTTCAAGAAAACATTTGAGCTCATCTCTGAAAGGCAATAAAAACTGTTAGTAATGGCTCAGAGATAAGGATTCCCTCACAAATACAAAATTAATGTTAAATTGGGAACTTGCTTGAACAAATAGTCTCGATCCTGATGCCGACAGCCAAAAAACAGCCATGTCTCTCCAAATTCCCAGTCTGTATGTTCTTCTCTGAGCTTTTGCCTAGACAGGCAGAAAAAAAACACAAACCCAATTCTGTTTTATCAAGCACAAAATCTAAAACATCTATAACCTAATTATCATTTCAAGCAGTGCTTTAATAAACCTCTGGATTGGCAGAAATGTGAAACGACTTAAGGTAAATCACAGTCAAACCCTCCTCCTTTGATTTTCTTGACTAGTCACTTCTGGCCCAGCTCAGAATCAATCGACTTTAAAGGGTTTGGTTTTTTTTTTATTTTGCTAGTTTCATATTGGAATAGCAAGACTGACACTTCCAAACATCTCACTAAGCAATCCTGACTGCTGAACAAGGAGATCACTACCCCTTTATCCTTCATTGGAAGCCTTCATTGTAAAAACACCTGGGAAAACTCAGCACAAAGCCGTTTTAGCATGCTTTCCATTTAGCTGTAGAAACCCGCTAGACCTTATGAATAACAATCTATTTACTACCCACATCATCAGAAAAGTTATTACATTTTCTTGAAATAATGCTGAAGTTATTACTTTAGAGGGGTTTTAGCTGCAACTTTCAGTTACATTTTGAGACAGAGATTTTATTTATTGTTGATCAAATGCTTATGAAATGCTATGAATCCTTTAAAATAAAATGCAAAATAATCTCTGAGAGATAAAGCTATATTTGGGAGTTCAAATTATTATGTATAGTCCTTACTCTTTAATTTTGTTACAGTGGAAGCATGAAGTCAGAAACATCATCTCAGAAATTTAACTTTTTTCTCAAATAAAATAGTTTTACAATTATTGTTACAGGATGCCAGAAACTCCGCTGTCCTGCTGGAACTAATGAGTCACATAGGAATGATATGTGCTGGCTACCTGTAAATCTTGTAACCATTCCCACCCAAATATTCCACTCTTCCCATTCTTCACTTCCTCTGAATGATCATGCTTTTAGGTATTCTTGGTGATGTGGTTATCAGACACTTTTTGAACAAGC
>VZTU01011108.1:0-21483 GCA_013400835.1 Zapornia atra
GTGTTGCTCTCTGCCAGTCGCTATAGTCCTTGTGTGTTATCAAGTCATGATTGGTTGTTTTCTGTACTTCAGAAGCAACATTCCCTTACTGGGTAGGAATTTTAGTAGGACTGAAAGCCCTGTTAGCAAACAGAGCCCAGAGCCTCGGGCAGTCCTGCCTCAGCTTTTATTTCTTCTGAGCAGAAATGTACTCCTAGGGCAGGAGACCAACATTAGCTCTGGTAACAAAGGAGAAGGGGCTAGTGTAATATATGTGAGTGCCATCCCTGGCTATCAAGAGTCCAAGAAATACAGTATATTGCAAGGGAAAACCTGGGCTGTAGCCAGGCCCAGTTTCTCCATGCTCTGTCCAAGATGCATTGCTGCTTCTTAGTTTCACCTGCAGTGTCTTGCACTGTATTGCTTGCACGTTACCCAATAAATTAATTTTTTTCCCTTAATATGGCAATTTTAATAATACGTGGAGCCATAAGTCTGCCATGTACCTTCAGCTGTATTTTGCCCTACATGGGCTGACAGGACCAATATGCTGAAATACATAGAACTTATTTTTTGTGGCATATAGATTTCATTTTGAAAGACTACACTTTTTTCCCATCCTGTCTCCTCCTAAAGCTCCCTTTGTCCTGTCTCCTCTGGGCTACATGAGCAGCTTGCAGCTGGTCTTTTAAACTGGCTTAGCTGAACTTTCTGAATCTTTCCTTTCTCAGTTACCAGCAGCAGAGTCAGAGGTTGCCATGGGAACACTGGGGGAAACAATGCAAAGCCTATGGGAGAGCTGCCTGAGCCCCAGCTTGAAGTGGAGTTTCACGGCTGTATCCTGTCTGTGCAAGGGCTGGTGCCTGCAGCACCCATGCTGAACGGTTACAGAACCAGCAGGTGATGGCAGGCTGACTTTTGGGATAGGAATGATACACAGACCCCCACATTTCTGTCTAGTATCATGGAACCACTTAGGGAAGGCTGTTACAATGTATGGGGTTTTGCCATTACCCTGTGTGTCCTTGCACTTCTAAGAACAAGCATCTTTTCCTCATTTCCATAGCAACATTTTAGTGAGATGGAGGTGTTCAGCTCATTCTTTATTGCTGCTGATTTTGCCCAAAAAGCTGCTTTGAAGCTAACAGTTAAGAAGAATACAGTTTGTAGTTCTTACTTTTCTGCTCCTCACACGTGCTGTGGCACTGGGCACTCTTCCTTCCAGAACATTAGAAAAGATGAAATGTACTCAATATAAATATATATTTATATTTCAATATAAATTGTTTTATAATTTTGAAACAGTTTTCAATATAAATAATCTTATCAATGGTAACTTCATTTTTTGCTGTTGCAAAGACTTGAGCAGGACCTATGTCATAGACACAGATTCATCTATGTCCTATGAGTAAATGTAAGCTTAGGATCCTTCATTTCTGTCTCCTTCCCTCCATAACAGTTCACCCCTTGAGTGAGCTTTTATCTACAGACTAATCTACAGACTAATCCAGGGCAAGAATGGTTGCCATTGTTCTTAACTGAAACTATGAAACATTAAAAAGTTGGCAAAATCCTGAAAAGTGTATGACTTGAGATTTATAGAGTGCTGTTTAAGAAGGGAGAATTCCACAGTTCTTCATGAAGTACAGGCACAAACACCTCAAAAACTCAGCTGCTGGCACACAGGAAGAAAGCAGACAGGCAGACAGCCCTGATTGTTCTTCTTAGTTACTATTTCCATAATGCATAGAAACTCCAGGCATAGATAGGGATGGCACAGTGATTGATGTTACACAAAGGATGGAAAGACAGCCTGTGCTCTAAAGGACTTAATGTTTATAGTCCTGTACTCCACACAGCAAGAAGTGACAAAGAAAACAGTAAATGAAATTTGGGATGCAGCTCCTTGCCAACTGTGCACTGGTGGTGCCAGAGGCATGTATCTGCTGCTGCATGCACAGCAGAGTGGTGCTCAGCTCACACTTTTCTCTGTGTGGACCCCACTGCAAGAGCAGGTGTAAATGTCTGCAGGTTTTCCTCAGGCAGCAAACTGGGTATATAAGTGTTAAAGGAAGCAGACTTGGGGCAAAAATACTTCATTTTCACTGAGACTTATTCCCCTAAGGAGGTCCATCAGCACAGGTGACTGGAAAGAGCACACCAGATTTGTATTCCCTGCCTTAGTGCCTGCAATGGGGCTCCACTAGCTGCTGACCAGAGGTGAGGCTGCTAGCTAGTGGGGCTGCTGCAGCTGTTCTGCAGGCAGGCTTGTTCCCACAAGGTGCCCTGTGTTTATGCCAGAGCATGTGCCATACTTCTTTTATACAGACAGCTCTTTGTGATGAGATGGTCATTCCCCACTGGTACTGGTGGCACTAAGGTGCTGCTGATCTGAAGGTCAATAGCAGGCAGAGCAGGAAGATATCCTTCCTTTCTCTGTGACCTTCAGAACAGTATTTCAAAAAAAGAAATTTGTTCCAAACACACATCCTTAACCAGATGCCTACTTCTAACAGGTGCTGGAATCCACCTATTCTGTGAAATGAGGCGATACCTTCATCACAGGCAGGAGCCAGGCTGAAAGCTATTCTTTCTGTGAGTACTACATTACTTCCAACCCAAGGGATTAAAAAAATAATAAAAGAAAGATTTTATCTAAATTCTTGTTTGACCTTCCTTCCTTCCTTCCTTCCTTCCTTCCTTTCTTCCTTCCTTCCTTCCTTCCTTCCTCCCTTCCTCCATCCTNCCTTCCCTCCTCTCCATTCTGTTCTTTCTCTCTCTCTTTCTCCCCTTTTTCTCTTTCCTTCTCTTGCTGAGACTGTAATGTTAACCACAGGACTACAGAACCTGCCCTGGTTTCACCTGAGATCGAGGTGATTTTCTTCACCATAGCTAGTTTGAGGCTGTGGTTTACATTTGTGTTGGAAACACTGTCAATAATATAGATACACTGTTATTATCCTGAGGTGGTGGTGTTACTGTTATCACTAATCCCATTCTCTCCTCCATCCTGTGGCTGCTAGCTGGGGCTAAACCTCAACAGTCCTTTTTGGAGCCCAACACGGGGCTCGAAGGGTTCCAGGTAATGGCAGATTTGATTCAAATGTGCTAGATCAACTTTATAGCTGTTGTTGCTGTTTAGCTGTTAACTGGCAGGCTCCTGTGCTTGCCTTAGCAAAGTTTTGCCTGCCTTACTGCATAGTGCTTGTTAGTGGCTGCTGTTTGCTGCCCCTGCTTATCATCTCCCCGTGCTGTGCCTGGGAACGCTCCGATAACAGCCATGGCAATGCGCCTGGGCTGGCCAGGGGCCAGGCCATCGCTGTGCTTCTGTACTGATGGACTGCACAGCCTGGAACTCCAGGGTGAACTCCAGCTGCAGGGACTGTCACCCGTGTCCCCATCCAAGCAGGACATCCCAAAATGTCTATGGCCATGATTATGCCTGTGTCACAGCAGGTGTACCTGGCAGCGTCTGTGGCTCTGCCGTCTGTGTTGTGGCAGGTATGCCCCAGGAGGGACTTGTGGGCCAAGGATAAGTCCCTGCTGCAGAAGCTACACTTTGAGTCATCAGTGGCTGTGAATATATGGCCATGCTGGAGCACCCCAAAGTGTGTGGCCATGAAGGAGCCAAAGCCATGGAAGGTTTATTTATGAAGAGATTGAAGTGACTGTGCCTTTGGGTAAGGCCATGCTGGACAAGAATACCTCTGAAGGCATTGTGGACCATGGAGAAGGCCACACTGGAACAGGTGTACCTCAGTGTGACTGTGGCTGTGGATAAGCCTACACCACAGCAGATGTGCCCCTGGAGAGGCTATGGCTCATAGACACAGTTCCACTTGGAGCAGGTACACCCTAAGGGACTGCAGTCAGTGGAGCAGGAGCATGAGGAGGAGCTCATTGCAGTGTTAAACCTGATGGTCTGGCTTGAAGGATCCAGGGGGGTGGACTGNGATCCAGGGGTGGAGACTGTAATGCAAATACCTTGAAACTGTTGTAACCCAGGAGCTGAGTTGCACCTTAAGGAATTACTGTAGCAGGAAGCATCTGAACCAAGAAGAACAAGCCTTACCAGAAGCAATGCAAATGCTGCAGTGACCCAACCTGAGCTGGCTTCAGTGCCCACGAACTCCACACATCACACCACTGCTCCACTTCTCTCGTCCTGAGTGACCACCAAGGTGGAGTGAGCCCAGAGTCATGGGCTGAGTGAACTGAAGGGACATTTTGTGAACATTTTATGGACATTTCACTAGGGTGATCCATGGACTAAGAGGACAATATCACCATATTATTTTATATCAAAGGTTGAGAAGGGTGGTGATGGTGAATGAGGATGTATTAAATTGTGTGGGATGCAAGCATGATCTAAATGCTATGGAATAATGGGTGGATTAATGTCCTGGTTTCAGCTGAGATAATTTTCTTTACAGTAGCTAGTATAAGGCTGTGTTTTGCATTTGTGTTGGAAACAGTGTTGATAATGCAGAGAAGATTTTGTTATATGGAGATGTTTTCATTCCTGTTGAGCAGGAGGTATACAGAGCCAAGGCTTTTCCTGCTTCTCACCCCACCCCACCAGCGAGTAGGATGGGGGTGCACGAGGAGTTGAGAGGGGACAGAGCCGGGACAGCTGACCCCAAGTGACCACAGGGATATCCCAGACCATATGGTGTCATGCTCAGTTTATAAGGGGCTGTGGGAAGAGGAAGAAGGGAAAGGGAGTGCAGTGGCATTTGGACTGATGGTGTTTGTTTTCCCAAGTCAGCGTTATGCTTGACAGAGCCCTGCTTTCCTGGAGGTGGCTGAACATCTGCCTGCCCATGGGAACTGAGGAATGAATTCCTTGCCTTGCTTCCCTTGCCCATGTGGCTTTTGCTTTACTTATTAAACTGTCTTTATCTCAGCCCAGGAGTTTTCTCACTTTCACTCTTAAATTCTCTCCCCCATCCTGCTGGGAGTGGGGTGAAAGAGTGGCTGCATGGGGCTTAGCTGCTGGCTGAGGCTAAACCACAACAAGAGTTTAATCACACCACAGAACCTGAGACTTCAAGAGGAGCAGTGTCCATTACCTGAGTCGGAGAGACAATAGTGCCTGACAGCAGTGCTTTAATCCCCCAAGAGCTCTGTTGTGTAAGGTACTGCTTGCACCATATTGAGGGACAGTCCCATCTCCAAAGATCTAAACCTTTAGCTGTAGAAGACAAGATGGAATGAGGAGTAACAATATTTTAACCACCCAGTTTTACAGGTCAGACTTAAGCTTAGTTTAAACTAAAAGTTGCACATAATACATTTAACTAAGACTTAGATCTTAACCATGCCAAGACTGATTTCACATACATCTGATCACACATGCAGCCTCTCTTCCAAGTGAGCCAGTAGATTTCTTCTGTGGTAAACAGAGAGGCAGGCATGCCTGCAGAAGGGCATACAGCCCTGCTTAAATGCATGTGAATAATCCTTCTCTTAAGGAGTACTTTACACAAGTCGTTTGAATTTGACATTACTTCAATGACAGCTGAGTGGGAACAATCACTGTGTGATTTGGCCAAGGTCACATAGGAAGTTACTGATGGAATATGACTCAGTCCCCAGCCCAGTGCCTCAGTCCTAAAAGCATCTACCTTCTTCCATGTTCCAGTTTTAATTTTAATAAAACTGTATTTTACTTCCCTTCTGATCCAGCAGAAAGTTCAAGTTGTTAATGTGACCTAAGAAGTAAATGGGAACTAATGCAAAGTGTAGTAATCGTGGTACGTTTCTGTTTCCCTCTGCTGTAGAAAAATGTCATTCTTTTCTAATGTTTTAGTCTGGGAAAATTCTGTGGGGTTTCCTTTTCATCTGAATATAGTGTTTAGTTTCACTACACATCCATGTGCTGTGAAATATTTTCTACAAAAATTACTGGCATTCAAGCAGGAGACAAAAGCTGTGCTTAGAAACAGAGAACAGCTTTTTAAATTTGGGGATCAGGAGAAGTTAACGTCCCTGTCTACTGATTTCACCCTTGTGTGCTGACAAAATGTCTTCTTTAATGTGTCTGGGGTGGCCCTCTCTGTCCTCCCACAGTAAAACATCATCTGTGGCTGTTGGAGGTAGGCTAGGTCAGCGTCAGGCTGGCATTTGATTTAGCAGATAGCCAGCATTATGTCATTCCCTTATTATTCTGAGGAATGCAGCTGTCATGGGTGTCAGGGGCTCGGGGAATGACACTCCAGTCACCCATGTTAACCTCTAGTAATGATCTGAAAATGCAAACAGAAAAGATAAGGGCTTGTTGTGCGCTGACTAAGGTCCTCTGACTCTGTATTACACAGAGACTGCTAATGAGGAAGCCCTAATGTCTTTGCTGGCCTTCAAATCTTTCAGCTGGTAGTCATCAGCAGCCTGCCACAAACCTGTGTTTCTAGAGTCTGTAAGCAGAGGACCAAGAGCCTCTCAGCCTCCTCACATGGGACAAGTTAATTGATTCTGAGCCAGAGTAAGATTTTCCAGGTAAGAGATTCCAAAAGCTGTTAGTTACAAATGTGAAAATGCCATGACCAAACACCATTGCCTTTGTAAGATGCAAGGGTGTAATGAAAACTACATTATACTGGTGTCTGCAAGATGCACAGTCATTGCCTAATACCACACGCGCAGGTGAGCTGGACAGAGGCCTGCATTCTGCAGGCACAGCTGCGAAACACGTCTCAGACTCTGAGCTCCAGAGGCAGTCACAGAGTTCCCTGTGATGCTTCACATGTCAAAGGATGTTGCCATAAATGCTTCATGCAGAGAAACTGTAGAAGTTGCATGGGCAGTAAGAGCATTTCAAACTCTTTTGTGGTGCAGCCTCCCCACAACAGGAGAGGGAATGTG
Source organism: Zapornia atra (assembly GCA_013400835.1). Lineage (NCBI taxonomy): Eukaryota > Metazoa > Chordata > Aves > Gruiformes > Rallidae > Zapornia > Zapornia atra. The sequence continues at coordinate 6,844 of VZTU01011108.1, forward strand.
GGAGAGACGGTGAGATGCCAAGTGGACTGCTCTACTGCAACAGCTGTCTGCACACTTCAGAATCAGACAAGAGTGCTCTCACTGAGAAGAGATGCTGATGTTATTCAGCAAGCCTCAGCAGAGTCATTCACTGTGCTGTTCTGTGGTGCTCTCAGATGCTCCAGGGATAGGTTTCTTTTGTGGTGGGGGGATTGATCTTCACCTAGGCTCTTTCATAACTGGAAAACAGCATGTTGTCATGAATCTTGCACTATTATTCTGCCCGTAGTAAGGACCAGCTATGATCATAGGCTGAGGATCAGTGACAGGATGCCTTGAACTTACCACTTTTCATGGGGGGGAAGGATGTTGGTTTGGGGTTTGATTTTTTAATTTTTTGCTCATTGAAATATTTCAGGTTTAATACAGAAATATTTTAAGCATATTCTACCTTACATATCACATGGAAAAAACCAGATATCCTTTCAGAATATTAATTCCTCCATTCCTTCATACGTGCACATTCATAAAGCCTTGTTGATCCAATATTTCTTTTACTAAATTAGATATAACCATTTACCTCCCTGATAAAAGCTGCTACTAGTGCAACCTGTTAAAAAAATGTAAGAGGCCCAGCATAACTGGGACCAGTAATCACCAAACAGATAAGAATACAAGCAGAGATTGGAGGTCCAGCCAGGCATTCCTGCCACGTACAGACCAGGGGGGCTTTGATACATACCCACTGAAGTTGTTAACTAACTAAAAAAAAAAAAATTAAAAACCAAAAATCAAAGCTACTCTCCTAAGATGATGTTGTGCTACAGTGTTCACTGGGATCAACATCTGTCAGACTAATTCCATAGCTTAACAGGGTGGAAACAAACTGTGCAGAACATCTTGGAGATGGGGTCTGCATTAGCTGTTATTATTACTACAGTCAGGGTCTTTTAATGCCACCTGTCAGCTCCCTTCCCAACCAGGAAAAAAAAATCAGCAGTTATATGTGAAATAACCCCACAGACCTCTGCAACACTAATATATAGTCCTGTATGGTGATCAAAAATATCCTGAATTGAAGTGTAAATTCTCTAGTAGAAAATATGTGTAGCATGTTTAGGGGGACTAGATGATCTCCAGAAGTCCCTTCCAACCCCCACTTTCTGTGATTCTGTGACTTCCATATTTGCATACGTATCTAAGAACAGCCATTTTATTAAAACAGAGAAGTAGTTCAAACAGAAAATGATCAGAAGAGATACATACTGAAAGCAGAAAGAGAGCTATTGGTAATATATCAAAACTGAGAGAAACCAAAGGGGAGAAGGAAGTCCCTTATTCTGAACCAGGAAATGAAACATCTACCTACTTTGCTAAATACTCAGGGCATGACATTCTTTAATGTAAAGAAACAAGACAGTAAAGCTGGTAGTATAACAGAAAGTGAGGAACAACTAGGAGACATACCAGCTGGCAGTACTGCACACTGGTAAAGCACACAGATGAGCCTATCTTCATGTAGCTGCAGTATTTGATGCATTGCATTCAGTTCTGATGCATTATCATAATTACAGTAATAAACAGTGGCAATGCTTGGACAGCATGTCCTACTATTAAATACCTTCTGGTATTTTCTCACCACAAAAAAAAGAGGGATGACTCAGAGATAGATTTACTCCAGTGATGAAGCTTGCTTAAGAAGCTCCTGCCTCCCCATTCCTCTTGCCTTGCTGGTCCACCACTTGTGGCCCTCCAACAGCCCTAGGCTCTGCCACACAGCTGTCTAGGGGCTTGAGAAATTATCTAACTTATGGGTCAACTGTTTTTCCCTTTCTGAGAGAGCTTGAGACCCCGACAATTTCATAAGCAAAACTCAGCTCCCTGTGTGTTCATACTTCACCCCATCATTGCAGTGTCTGGATAGCAGGTAACCTGACAAACCTTACGTATGTTCCACCTTGCCAGAATTAAGGGGTGGGACTCACCAGCCATTATATCTATTCTAAGCAACTCCAATAATGCGTGTGTGGTAATCCCCCTGTGGGTGTGGCCACCGTCACAGGATGGCCTGTGAGGCACCTGCCCAATACACATGATAAATATGAACAAAAATACCATCAGCTTTTGCTTATCTTTGCCTCAAGAAAAGAGAAAGTGCATCCTTGCCAACTTAAGGAAAACAGCTCCCAGGGTAAAGGCACGGTAACAGGTGAATCACTCTAATTTTGAGCTGCTTCTGAAGACAGTGGTTAAATTATCCAGCTGCCCTGCTCCTCTCTGCCCTCTTCTGTGCTTCTTGAAGCTCCTCCTTCATCTCTATTGGTGCTTGTTTGACCAGCTTGATCACAGAGTTAAACTGGCTTAAAACCAGCCCTGCCAAATTTATCCTTGTTTGACTTCCTATACTGACTCACCTCACCCTCTTGACCTCCACAGTGGGCCCTAGATTTTGTGCAGTGTTTACACTCCACAATCACAACTGCAGTGCCCTCTCTGTGATATCAGATAGTATCACCATTTAGCCTAGGTGTGTGTAAACCAGCAAGCACTGGTTTAATTTTTTGTCTGTGTTTGCTAGCATTTGATCTGAAGCCAGCAACTATGGGATACTGAGGAAGTGTTTTGCTGCACGACTTGGCACAGAGCTTCTGAGGACAGACAGGACAGGAACTGAACACCTGCAAGTTCAGAGAAACTTGCTCAGCAATGTCTGCATCAAGCCTGCACCTTCTGTTTGAGCATTCCCATGCTTCTTTTCAGCAGATCTCCAGTCCTGGAGGAAATGAAGTACAACTTTCAGTGATTAATTGGTTTCATTGTCAAAAATTTATGCCTTACTTCCAGAATGAATTTGATTAGTTTTGACTTCCAGCAAGTGGATCTTCTTGTACTGCTGGCCCCTTGACACTTTGGTCTGTTCCATGGAACTATGGAAACAGAGCACCAGAGATAGAAGTTTTGTAAAACTGTTATTTCACTATCAGTCTCAAATATTGCTTATAAGATGTACATGCCTGTGATTCTTCATATTGTCTCTTTCACTCCTTTCCTAAAGGCTCTAGGGACAGCTGTCAGGGGAGATGCCTTAGCATACCCATTTGTTGTCCTGCAGAGTTCCTCCAGTCACCCTGTCAAAAACCTGGAATTATTTTGTTTCTCTGAGCACAACACACACAGCTGCACGTATACCCTATACTCCTTGTGACCATTATCTGATGTGCCAGACAATGGCCATAACTGGAGAAAAGACATCACATGGTTGGGATCCAAGGCAAAAGTGATGTCAAAATGTCTGTTCTTGAATGCTCAAATAATCTGCAAACCTCATTAGCAAACTTTCTATCCAGGCAGGTTTTCCAAAAGCTTGACTGGAAGGACCAACTAGTTCTATACTTCTTTTTGCACCTGGAAGATAAATAACCTGTTGAATCACCTGGGCATGTGTCATTTAAGCAATTCCCTTACAAAGTCAGTGTGGCTTCACTGTGTGGTGAGAACAGACAAGAAAGGAGTCCAGGCTTGCACTGATACCATGCAAGCCAACTTGGCTGGTGGTAGTGGCTTCTCCATTAGGATCTCAACTATTCTGAGCGCATACCTATGGCGGCCTGCAAGCTTGTGAGAGAAACTTTCATCTTATGGCATTAGATTTCCTTGCACAAAGTCAAATTTCTCAGCCTTGGTGCTGCAAAAGACACTTGTGACATTCAGTGGAAGAAGCCCATAGGGACAGCAGAATTCAATCCTGTATATTTTTAGGTTTAAGTATCAGCAAGACTTTGCAAACTATTTTCCCTTTAATGTAATGCATAATACAGACATGGATCCCTATGTAGACATATCTAATAATATATTTAATAAAATGACTCAATATATAATAATAAAGATCTAATACAATGTGTCCAACATTCCCTTCAAAAGAAAACCCCAGAATACCTAGCAAGCTGTTGTGGTTTTGTGTGGCAAGGTTCTGGTGTAGAGGGGGGAGCTGCAGGGGTGGCTTCTTGCAGGCCCAACAGAGCAAACACCAGCCGGGCTCAATGCTGGATCCACCTCTGACCAAGGCCGAGCCCATCAGCAATGGTCAGCACCTCTGGGAATCACATTTAGGAGGGAAAAAAAGTGCCAGCAGTCGCTTTCCGCCCCAGAGGCAGGAGTGAGAGATGTAAGAAACTGCGCAGACACCAAGGGCAGGGAAGTGGGAGGGCAGAGGGTGCCCCATGTGCCCGAGAGAAAGATGCCCCTGCAGCCTGTGGAGAAACCCATGGTGGAGCGGGTGTCCCCCCGCAGCCCACGGAAGAGGATGTGGAGCAGAGACCCCCACCTGCAGCCCATGGAGAGGCCCCACGCTGGAGCGAGTGAAGACACGTGGAAGATCCTGTGACCTGCGTCTTGCAGCAAGATCCTGGCAGGTTGTGCAGGCCGTGGAGAGGCACAGAGAGAGACCCATGCTGGAGTAGGTTTGCTTGGGGGGACGTTTGTGACCCCGTGGAGAACCAGGCTGGAGCAGTCTGGGCCTGAGAGACTGAGAGACACTCTGTGATTTGTGACTGCACCGCACAGAAGTGACCCACGTTGGAGCAGCTGGGGAAGAGCTGAAGCCCCATGGGAAAGGATTCAGGCTGGAGAAGTTTGTGAAGGACTGTCTCCCATGGGTGAGACCCAANGGACTGGATCCCATGGGTGAGACCCAACACTGGAGCAGGAGGAGGGTGTGAGCAATGTACCTCCCCTCCCTACTAAGAAGGAAAACAACTCCTGAGGAACTGCGCAAAACACTTCCCCTCCTTGACACAATACCTCCCCCCACCCTCCACCCTGCCTCGTGCTACCCTTGGAGAGAGGGAGCAAAATCCTGACTAAAGTGAAGTCTGCTAAGAAGGAAGGGGTGGGGGGAGGTGCTTTAAGATCTGGTCACACTTCTCATTGCCCAACTCTGGTTTCAGAGAGACAGTGTGTGTGTTGCTTTTTTTCTTTTTGTTCCACGTTGAGTCTGTTTTGCCCACGACACTGATTGCAGAATGATCTCTCCCTGTCCTTATCTGCACTCCTAAGACTCTCTCTATATATTTTGTCCCCTGTCCAGCTGAAAAGGGGAGTGATAGGGTGGCTTTGCTGGGTGTTTGGCCTTCAGCCAGGGACAAACCATCACACAAGCTTTCATGTTGGTTATGAATTAGTTATGAAATTATCTTCAACAGTTTAAAATAAAGTCATGTGCTACAAGGCTTAGTACAGGTTGCCACAGTTTCTAAGATATTCCCAGGGTTTAGTAACATTTAGAAGACAGCTGCCCCATGCAGCTGCATGCCATGTTCTCACAGCCAGCCATACTGAACCTCTTTTTGTGTGCAGCTCACCAGCAGCAGCAGCTGGGATAACAGCCCTTGCAGGCATTAAGACAGTGAGCCACCTTCACGCCCTAAATTTTCCAGGCCATTAACCTCCATCTGTTTTGGCTCATGGAACCCTTCTACCACCCCAGAACCTCACCACACTCACCCACAGCCCCACTGATGGCTGTCCAGCAACATTGTCCCTGAAAAGGCTGCGCAGTGCATGTGCTTCAACAGCATGACAAATGCTCTTTGCAGCTCAGTCTTAGTAGGAAAGTTGAGTCCTGTCCTATTACTTTCCAACTTTGCTGTTGTGGAGGCAACATTTCAATGAAGAAGCCAAACCCAAATCATCTGGTTTTCACATCCTTACAAATACTGCTTACCATCCTTTGAGAGCAGGGACCTGGGAAAGTACTCTGCAGAGTCATAGTCATGGCATACACGTGCAGTCCATGACAGAACTTAACTATTGCATGAAAGACAAGTACGATCTATCATACTGCTACACTCTAAGATCTGTTTAACGAAGGAAGATATGCCACTTCAGATACAGGAGTATTTGCTTGGCAATCGTATTCATGTCTGACTCAGATCCCAGCCTGAGACTGTAAATACTCAGCGTGTAAGACCCAAATGGGCTGCAGTCAAGTGTGATGACCAGTGTTCTTGCAACGCTGCTTAATTGTTTGAAAGGGCTCAAAAAACTGAAGAAATCTGTCATCACCTGTCTTCAAGAAAGACTGAAAGGACACATTGGGGATCAATATGGCAATCAACCTCATTAAATCTGGAGCGAGTCCTTTTTTGGGGTGCATAAAGGAGAAGGGAGAGTAACTGGGGACAGTCAGCGTGGACTGTCTAGAGGTAAATCATGTGTGACCTGCTGGTTGTCTTCTGTCATAAAATGACTAAAACTGTAGGTGAGGGGAGAGTGGTGAATGTCATTGACATCTACTTTAGCAATGCTTACAACACAGTTTCCACAAGATTCTGGTATCCAAGTTGGGATGATACAGTCTGGGTGGGTACACAACCAGATGAGTAAACACCTAGTTGGATGATAGGCCTGAAACTGTTGGATAATGAGTCATACTCTGCTTTGAGGCTGATAGCTATCACGCTTCATGGGGTCTGCACTGGAATCTGTCTGTTCAAGATTTGTATCACTGATGAGGTGGACAAGGAGATAGGTATCACCAAATTGCAAGGACCAGTCAATAATGCATGAGAGCAGGGATGCCATCAAGAGGAACCCCTATAGTGCATTGCTGCTATGCACTTAGGGCAGGAGCAGTGCACAGCCCTGTCCCAGGCAGGCAGAGTCCCTGCAGCACTGCCATTGGGGCTGGAGTCAGTGCTAGGGAAAGGAGTTCTGAGCTATGTTAAGCAGCCAGCTAAGCAAGGACCGGGTATAAGGGGCCAGAAGCATCTGCGGCATATGAGCAGAGCTCAGCTTTGCAACAGAGATGGCTTTGAGGCACCTAACAGCACCCCAGCACCTGGGGGTAGAGGATAGAGAGAGCAGGGACAGGCTCTTCACTGGCAGGAGGGTGAGAATTAACAGGCATATGCTGAAAATGAAGAGGTTCATGCTGGAGTTAGGGAACAGATTCATCCCCAGAGAGACAGGCAGGCAGTCAAACAGTCTAAGACCTCTCTGTAAAAAAAAAATAATCCTTGAGCCCAAAAATTCCTTTAAGACTTTTCATCCTGTGGTTGTCTTTGCCAATGTGGATTCACAACTAGAATTATTCCTACTGATTTGTTATGACAGAAGGATCTTTTGGCTGTCTTTTCTGCAATGTCAGAAAACCTCACATTGGCCTTAGAGTCCTTGATATCAGTTCCTGTGGTGTTTGGTGTAGTAGCATTCTGGTTTTTCTGGTCATTTCTTGTGGTAACCATTCTTTCAAAGGTGAACCATGCATGCTTTAATATCAAAGATGGGGATTTCATAGATGGAGATTTCAGATTCGCTGATTACTTTTGTTTCTCTGTTTTGTCTGCCACATCTTCTTAAACTCGATCTTTTCCTGATTGAGGTTATGCCTCCTCAATATAAAAACAGCTCCCTACTAGGCACATTCCCAAGACAAGCCAGAGTCCTGCAAACTCCTGGCCAACTGTTTTCAGAGGGACTGTTCATGGATTGCAGTGCCATTCAGCATGAATCAGGCACAATCTGCATCAACACATAAACAGCATTCCATTAAAAATACTAATAGGCTTAATACGTGCATACTAGTAAGCAAGAAGTATATTGTCTTTCTCTAGTAATCCCACTTCCATTTCCTTGTACAATGTCACCTTTTTAGATCACAGACAGCCTTAACTGCAAGCTCACCAGGATTGGTTTTTTATCTGTTCATATAAGTGACAATAATAAAATGATGCAGAACTAGTCACAGAACTAGAGGTGGAGCTTCTTGTCACCAAGCTTCACATAGCTGAGCAGCAAGTGGGAGTAAATTTTGGCAGGTGAAGGAAAAAAAAAAGTTGGCCTGTCTTTGTCCTACGTTGTGATAAAGCTTCCAGATGTGTAAAAGTGCCATCTCAAGACACAGGATCTCAGCACTTGTCCTGAGGATGAGAAATTTAGGTGAAAGGTGAGTGTACCTCACGAAACACGGCTGTTGAGTCAGCAACAGAAAGAGTTTTGAAATATTATAAATGTTTCTCTCTACCAAACAGTTCCTACTGTATAAATGTATTACTGAGACTGAGTCAGAAAAACCTGATTTGCTTAAAAGCACATTGGGAGCCAAGGCTCTCACTTTTATTAAACATGCCCAGAGTGGCCTAATGGTGCCTGGGTTTGCACTGGGATCTCCAAACTACCATCATGAGAATCAGTCACAGCAAGGATGTTCATCTTAGGGAAAAAAAAAGACAAATTGCTTGATTAATGTAAGACTGGGCAAAACAATGAAATATCATTTATTTATTAAATGAAACTTAGGGAATGCAGTAGTTGACATTTTTAAGGGGGATTTTTGTCTTTGCTTTCTGTGATTTTAGTGTCTCTAACACCAGCTGCAATCACAGCAAATTAAGCATTGTTAGGCTTGCTTTTCTGCATAGAAATTTGATTTTTATGCTTTTGCTTTGGAAAAGTTCTCTCCAGCAGGAATTCCCTGCCCTTGCCACCACGCTCAGCAGTGAGGTTGACTCAACCAGCTGGGCTTCTTAGGTCACACAATGCACATAATGAAAACCTTGCCTGAACTTTCCTAAGTCACACAAAAACTATAACCAATGTCATATTGGTGACTTGGGAATCCTGACAGTCTTGAAACTTCTTACAGATCCTGTGAGCAAGACATCAGGAGCATGATATGACGTATGAACGTTGCAGAAGATAGATGTGGCAAAAAGTCTTTTAAGTTTGCACATGCTCTCCCAGAAGTAATGACAGGAGACACAATTACTCTCTGGAGATGTAATGGAACACGTGTTACACAAAGCACTTCTTGGATGACTGTATCATTCTTATGCCTGTATATTACAAATCATACAGTGTAAGAAGCTTTCTCATCCAAACAACTTACTAATTTTGTAACTTACTGTTGCTGTGTGGCATCACAGGGAAGCTGAACATGACGTGTGAAAATGGATAGATGCCAGGAAATGGATGTCAGAATGGGACTACCTGGCTGGCATGCTGCGCAGGTTCAGCCTTGGCAGCTTGCTGATCTTGAGGTTAGGGAAAGGCTGTTTGATTTTTAAGCTCACTCCTTTTTTGGGTATGACCTTATAGCCCTTCTTGGTGGAAAAAAAAAAAGGTGGTAGCATGAATCTTTGTGAACTAAGCAGGGATAGGACAGGAGTTAGGAGTACTAGCAGGAGTTACAGAGGAAGCATGCTAACTGAAGTTGTTCTCTCCTGATGACTTTGTCAGCTGAAAAAATGACCACACTACTTAACTGACAGTACAGGTGCCTCCAGGTGTGTAAATGGTCTTAGACAGCTCTACTCACAAAGACCCAAAGGAGGGTAAACAAGAGAAGATCATGAAGGCACTTAAAGCACAGCTGTGGAGTAATCAACCTCAGATTGATAGTACTTCCAGTACAAAAGCAAGCTAGGGTCACACAGGTAGCAGGGATGGAATCATGTTGCCAGAACAATCCTGTGAAGCAGAAGCAAATGCTGCTTGTCACTGCAAGCACAATACAGCGATACTGGGAGCACCTGACAAAATACACAACCTTCTTGTGCTTATGGGTAGTGGTATGACTGGAATATTGTGGTTTCACTGCAGAGGAATATCCTGGTGATCCTCAAACTCGTTCTCCTTAGGATTCACACTCTCTCTTTGGTTACCTTCACACAACTGTTGGCATGTGAAATTTTTGGTACAGCTACAGCTTTCAAAGCTGTGTTTCTTCCACGTTTTCCGTAAGTCACATAGAGAATGGGATGATTACAGCCTATTGGGAGAGAATCTGTGTATAAGCTGTTCCAACTTTATTGACAACCCTATGAATTTGCACCAGCTATCTTTTCCCTCTTTTCCATGCCTTCAGTAGTTAAGTATAGTGTTTCAGCAGGAAGCCAGGCAACATCTCTTCCACTAATTTCCACAGGATAAAAAAAATCCTCCCTTATCCATTGCTACCAAGATAGTGTTATAAATTACTTGGTCCCAAACAGGATTTTAACCAAATTGAACAATTTATTAAACGAATAAAAGGCAGCAAACGGTGCTGGGGTGCACGGTCAGCACCGGGTGCGCCGGCAGTCTCTGCCCCACCAAGACGCACCCCGAACAGTTCCAGTCCCTGGCTTATAGACCTTCCAGGGATAACACAGCCCACCGGCTTAAACTGACATGCTGGAGTGCATGATCCCCCCCTCCCGCCCCCCTTCCCAACAAGACATAACCATATACATTTTAAGATGACATGCTGGAGTGCCGGTCAGGTCCTGTATCTTTTGTCTTGCTGATGGTCAGGCAGCTGGTTCCGCAGGTTCCAGGAGTCTCCCTCTTCTGCTGGCTGATCGCCTTCCTTTCAGAGACAAGTTGTTTCCGCAGTAGTATCACAATGCACACAATGTGCTACAGTGTGGTCCTTTCAGCGACGATTTACACGTCCTTTATACAGTTTGTTGATGCTTCAACAAACTTAATTCAGTACGTGCAAAATCTCAAACTGTCCCTCCCAGGCCCATGACCATCCAAGGGGCTGTCATTATGCACCCCCAACATTATTCCATATTAACACAAATCAGAGGGAAATATATCTCAATAGGAAGGGAGAGTTCCAGCATCAAATGGTAAATACCCTTGGAAGGGTATTCTCTTCCAGATTATTCACTCAAATACAGTCATAAGCAGAAACCTGAGTTAATATAGTTTTGCAATTATGATGACACTTTTTGATCCATGATCTTGAAAGTATTTAGTGAGAAAATAATTTACTCAAGGTCAGGCTTGGAGCCAGAGATAAGAATTGGCATGGGAAGTGTGGCATCACACAGCACTATCTTTATTTAGATAAAATAAAGGACACTGCATGTTTTTAGTTTTATCTCTGGCTCTTGAGCAAATACCCTGAAAATTGCCAGTCCCTCAGAGTACATTAGACAGTGTGTGTTAATAACAGCTTGGGGCTACCAACAGTAACATACACACCAGAAGAACTGGACCTTTTCCTCAAATCAATCCAACCTAGCTATGAACTAGCTATAAAATCTATTTTCTCTATGTTTTTTTCCTTTAAAGGAAACAAAACAAAAAAATGCTTGTCATTAGATTTTACAGACCAACATAAAGAGAATTCAGTGGTGTTTACAGGGATTTGCTAAAGATTACCATTTGGAAAATATTTTACTCAGTGACATTTCCAGTTTCAGTGATACCACAGTAAACAATGGAGGGTGGCTTTTCAGTAGTTAATCTTTTACGGCACTTTAATGTCAGTCCAAAACAAAGCCTCCCTCTGTGCTTCATCAGGTGTGGAACATGAAACCAAACAGATGACTAACTAAAGTCTGAAGAATGTTCCTGGAGACTCACAGACATTTTGAAACATGAGAGGCACCTTCCTGGATTCAGCCTGGTCTCACAACTCATCCATCAGTTGATCAATATTCAATGCTTCTGCGGAGGGAATAAAGAGATAATACCTCCTTGGTGTGGAAACACCTAATGAAAGGTGAAAGGTGAAGGGAAGATGAATAGGCTGTCTTTGCTGGTGTATGTGAGGCTTTCTGACCAGAACGCTGCTTTTCAGTGCAAGCATCTGTTGGAGGGGAAGTTAACAAGGCGCAGCAGAAATGGCATCAGCACAGTCTTAAGGCAGACAGCTTGACATGGACATCTCCTGAGTACAGCTAAGTTCTGATTCTGACCTTTATGCCAACTCTTCTGTCAATGTAGAAGAACTGAGTTCTCCTTGGAGCCACAACTGCTACTGTAAAGCCTTGAAACGTCTAATCGTAGAGCTCTACTTACCATAGCTCTGTAAAAATCACATCTTGCAGGGCCTATTCTTGCAGGCCCCTTCCCTGTACCAGGCATCCCAGTTCCTGAGTGCACTCCAAATACCTTAGTGTGCTATCCAATGTATTAAGGCACAGCCTTGCAGAAAGCCACATGTGTTTTGGATTATGATGTCCAAGAGGCTGTCAACACCTTATCATTCTGGAAGTGTTCTGTGTACAGTTAAGCCTGTAAAAAAGGAATTCACCATCAGCTGCTAGTCCTCCTGAGATCTTGATGTCACTCCCTGCTCACTGACCACTCCAGTATGGACTTGGGGCACTTACCCCATACACAAAGGATTTCACATGGCATTTGTTTGCTTCCTCAGGCTCTCCAGCCAGGAACAGGTGATCCCAGAGAAGATCAGGTTCAAGGTCCACACTGACCACAGGGACATCTTTTGAATAGCTTTTCTAGCCAGATTGATAGCACTGGATGTGGTCATGAAACTGAAGAAGGGTCTTAGCATGCAACATCACAATGTCCACCCAGATTTCAAAGCCCACTCCCAGTCTCCTTCTGCTTCTGTTTGTCAAAGGCAGCAGTGTTTCCAAATTTCTGATTGCCTGTTTCTTTGGAAGTTAGTTTTCAGAACATCGTATTCTTCTGAGCCAACTGCTTCGCTCATTTCCTTACAGCTTTGCTTTATTTATTCAAGGCCATCCATCCTAATGATCACAGAGGGCTGGCTGACTCCTTTGGCAGAGGGAAAGAGCATTCTCATTCTGTGTTTTTTCCTCATTATTGTTTGATGGGCTTGACAGACAACAGCAGTCCACTCTTTCAGCAGAGATGGAATTACTCAATGCTCAAGCTAGCCCCCCTGGTCTGCCATTTGTAAGTAATTTCTAGCAACACTAGAGACTTCTGAGATGATATCTGAACTACAGTGAACCTGGCAGTTATCTGGCTTCCAAGTCTTCAGAGCTGGATAATGCTAGTACCTGTCAAACCCTGCACGCTGCAAAACGTTAACCACTTGGCTTCCTATCAGCTCAGACCATATGTTGAGTCTGACTGTGATAAGGAAACATCCAGAGGAATTTTTAAAAGTCTTTGACAACCCCATCTATCCAGGGAAACTGCTCAACCATAATTACAAAAGCACTGAAGTTCAGACACTGTCTAGATACACCTGGGCTTCTTTTCACCCTGGCATCAGAAATACCTTCCTCTAAATCCTGCATGGAAAAAATTACTGCCACTTTTCTGTAATTCAGTGCACACCTCAATCATTCAAGTCACTTACAGAAGACTGTAACAAGGTATTCTCCCTCTCCCTGTTCAGTAGACAGGAAAACTTTCTCTCATGAAGTATAATGCTTCCTACCACTGTCAGCATCTCTGTTCCTGTTACAGTTTTCTGTCCTGGTGAATGCAGCTTGCCAGGTATAACTGAAGTGCTGTTGCAACAAAATACTAAACATCACCTAATCTAGACCTTCCGAGATGCCAAGCATATGACTGTGTCTTTATTATACAGTTAATTTTATGGGCAGAAGTGTTCAGTTAGAAAAAATCATCCATCTTTTAAGTCATATCTAAGCCTCACAAGTAAAAAAGCATCAGATATGAACCAAGCAAGTAGATCTTTATTAAGCTTTTACATTAGAATGCAATAGTTAATTTGCATGAGCTTCAAAGATTTGCCTTAGTATCCTATTTGCTACCCCAGGCTATAAACTCATCACAAATTATTTGGCTTAACAAATGATCTTTTCAGCTGTATTTTTTTGTTATTTTGCTATTCATGAAAAAACCCAGCCACATCAGCAATCAATACTGTGGCCGGTGCCGAAGCACTTAGCTTCTCCATACCTAACTCCCAAGATGGTGAAGCAGTTTTATCCAGACCTATCCTGAAGAACTTCAAGCTATTTACAACTGTCCACTGAAGCCAAGGGAACAAAAAACTGCTGCTAATCAGTAACCTCAGGTCAGTACTATGAATAGCCTGCTGCCTTTTTTATTAAGAATTTCATTAATATCCATTAACTCTGGATACACAGAAGAAAAACTGTAAATGCCTCAGATCAGTCATCAGATGAGGTCACAGAAAATAGCAGCCACTACAAATAGTGAGCAAGTGCAAGAAGTGTGTATGAAAGAATGCTTTAGAGTCTTAGCTGGTGTAATAACCACATGAAGACCTGGAATAGTGTCTGCATTAAAGACCATATTAACTACCACCTGATAACTCATGCAGACGTCGTGTTCCTCTTCTTCCCTCTGCGGTTTTCTCTTTGGTTTCCTTTACCTAGATGCAGTACCTACTTTCAGAGAATTCCTTTTAGATTTGGTATACCCCTAAGGACATTTCCTGACATCTTTTCCATGAGCTTGGACCTCTCACCTGTGCAAGGTGAACCCTTGCATAGTGTGCCCTGCATATCTTCAGCCACCTTGCTGTTAGCATGTTTCTCTTTTTCTCCATAGGTCCTACTGGAACCTTGGGTCAAAACCAAGCTCTCTTTCAGAAGTTGTGGGTTCTCCCTCCCTGGCAGGGTTCAAGGTTGAACAAAGGTTTCATGAGACTGTTGGAGTAGGTTTTGGGCAACCTGGTCTAATGGAGGGTGTCCCTGTCCATGGCAGGGGAGCTGGAATTAGATGGGTTTTGAGGTCCCAACCCAAACCATTCTAGGATTCTATGAACCTACAGTACATGTGTCACAAAGTCCTGCATCATGAATCATCTACTCACAGAGTGTTGTGGTTTTGTGTTGCAAGGTTTGGGGGGAACTGCAGGGGTGCCTTCTACAAGAAGCTACTAGAAGCTTTCCCTTAGGTCCAACAAAGCCAGTACCAACCATCTTAAGGACAGACCCACCACTGACC
>VZTU01011110.1:0-12849 GCA_013400835.1 Zapornia atra
GGAGTCTCCTTCTCTGAAGATACCCAAAACTCGCCTGAACGCAGTCATGTGCAACCAGCTCTTGGTGATCCTGATTTAGCAGTGGTGTTGGACTAGATGATGTCTAGAGCGCCTTTCCAACCTCTACTGTTCTGTGAATAAAAGTTTTAATATTGGAACAAGTCATCTAAGATTGCTGCTAGTATTTGAAGTAACAGTTTATAGAATTACAAAAATATTTCATTCTTTGGAACCAGGATGATAGATCAATAAACTGATATGTAGGTGAGCCTCATATGTACAAAAAAAAAAATGTTTTCTGGCCACAAGAACAATCCATGGATTTTAAAAACGCTGCTCCAAACAGCAAGTTGCTTTAGGAGGGCAAGTCAGGTATTTGGAGTTGAAGACCTTAGTTCATTGATACAGGCTATTTAGAAGTCCTAGTGCTGTAATGTTTATAGCAATAAACAGAAATTTTCATAATTAACACATTATCCATCACATTTCACGGGAGTGTCTCTTGGCAAAATGGGTATAAAAATTCAGCTACTTTAGGCCGCAACTTTAAAGGATGTCAGCCACTGCTCCCTAATGATAATACATAGAATCCAGTTACTTTCAGCACTTCAGCCAAGTGCAAAAAAATCTGTGCAATTCTTTCTAGGATACTTGCCTCATCATTTGGAACATCTCAGGTTATGAAACTGTTAAATGTTCAGCTGGAGACATGCAGAAAAAGCAAACCCCAAACTGCATCAGAAAAGGGAGAGTCTAAGTAGGTTCTGTTAAATTTCAAAAAACAAAGAGCAGTCTTTCAGTCAGAAGGGATCTAAAGTGATCACCTAGACCTATTCCATCTGCCTGGCCACTTCAGCACTGACCAAAAGTTGAAGCGTGTGGTTAAGGGCATTGTCCGAACGCCTCAAACACCGACAGGCTTGGGGCATTGACTCCCTCTCTAGGAAGCCTGTTCCAGGTCGTTGATAAATGTATTGAACAGAACTGGCCCTATAATTAAGCCCTGGGGAACACTGCTGGTGACTGCTTGCCAGCCAGATGCAGCCCTATTCACTACAGCCCTTTGAGCTCTGCCCTTAAACCAGTTCTTCAGCCAGCCCACTATGAATCCACTCATCCCACGGTTGGACATCCAAAAGGATGCAATGAGGGATGGTATCAGAAGCCTTACTAAAATCCAGAAAAACTGCTTCTGTTGCCTTGCCTTCATCTACCAGGCAGATAGCCTTGTCATAGAAGGATATCAAATTATTTGCAAGACTTTGTGAACCCATGTTGACTCTGCTTGATGATTGCGTTGTTCTCTGAATGCCTCTCAGGATGATATCCATATTTTTTCAAGGAATTGAAGTTACACTAGTCGGTCTGTAGTTGTCTTGGTCTTCTCTAATGCCCTTCTTGTGGATCAGAGTAACACTAGCTAGCCTCCAGTCAGCAGGATCCTCCCACCTTCTCTCTTTGGTAGATGATGGAGAGGGGTTCTGCAGTAGCAACAGAGTTGTTAAAACTCTGAGTTCTCTGGGATGAATCCCATCAGGCCCCATGGACTTGGGAACATTCGGGTAGTACAACTGATCTCTCACAATTTCACTGTCCACAAATGGAAAATCGGTGTTCCCACAACTGTGGTCCTTCCACAAAGAGGACTTGAAGGAGATCTAATGTATTAAGTTATGTTGGAAAGGTGCTTGTATTTTCCTATTTTTCTAGACTTCTTGGAGACCAGTAAAATTCCTGGTACAATTTCAGTTTCTCAAAATGACAATATTCTAATTTGCATTAATAGTAGATAAGGGACAACGTTTTAGAAATATTAGGTGGAAGAAATAGCTTTTTTTCACCAACTAAAAAGATGATGAAGCCATTATGGGCATAGCAGTCACTGTGTCTTCTGTGATTCTGGTTTATGTGTGGCCATTGTGGATCACTTTAATGCTTCTCATCCTTCACATGAAGGAGAGATGAAGATTTGTCCAAGGATTATAGTCTTAACATCAAACACAGATATTACAAGCAGTTATAAAGCCAGTTTGGTAGCTGCTCAGATGTTAGATCCTGGATTTGGGAAATTCATGACTAATGTGTGCAGGAGTTGATAACGTATATACTGTTGTAACAGCATAGGCAATATAGTTTCCTGAATTGACTAGTAAGAATGCATATCTGTATTAGTTCCTAAATACTAGTTTTCATAAAGCACATTTGAAATCTTAACTCTTCATATTTAATCAAAGGCAGCTAAAGAGCTAAGTGCCCTTTAAACCTGTAAATAATGTATTAGATGCATTCTTGTTCCTTTCAGTGTTGTCAGGCCATTAAATTTCCTGCTGCCTCATTCAGAATTCTTTGTGTGCCCTACCCAGTAATAATATCATGACTTAATGAGAGAAGCATTAGATTATGCAAATACCAGTACAGGAAAGTTTTTCTGAGTATTGCAATACCTTTACAATTTGTGCTTTCTGCTGGTGGTGGTGTTGTGGTCTGAGGTTATAAACCTGTGTGGAATGCAAACTTCATCTGTTACTTATTTAAGTAACTGCATTTATTCATCAATTTAGGAGCCTGAAATAAATGCGCCATTTGGTGACACCGGTCCTCTTTTCTTTATGTGTATATGCTCTGCAGCTCACAGGAACCACTGTGTGTCCATTCAGTTTGATTCAAACAACCTAAAATTGCCTTGTCTTTCACCTGTGAAATACAACCATTCTTGATTGGTGCTAGAGAGAGGCATAGTTACGCTGTTGTTCTAATGTTGGCTGATTGAAATGTGGGGATGCTGGTGGAGAGATAAGACATTCAGAATTGTTTGCACAGAGGAATACGCAAATGTAGTAGCATTATTTAGTTAACCTTGTTTCAAGATTCTGGTTTCTATTAAGGAGAAAAAGAAAATTTAAGTGTCTTGAGTTTCATCTTAAAGGTATTCATACCATGTCCCTTGCTTTAATGAGAGTGTATTGCATTGTTAAGAGTAATTTGTTTACTTTGAATTGCTCTCAAGTAGCATGAAGATGATTATTTAAAGTGTAGTGAGCCTTCATGGATGAGGGCAATTTTAGCAGTCTGAGTCCAGAGCAGTCCACAGTGCCTGTGAGTTTAAGTTAAAATGCTACTCTTGCCATTATAGCTGGTTTGGAATTCAAGTGCAGTGCGTGATCGTGTGGGACATTGAAGGCTGGTGCAGAACACCAGAGGAAGGTGAAATGCTGTGGATGGATAAGTTGGCTATTGAGAATTGTTTGGAGGTGGAATGCTTTTTCATTTTGGTCACTGGTTCTGAATAACCATCCTTTTGTTTTCAGTGTCAGCCCTGGTTACCTCTTTTTCAACTAGATAAGGATTTGGTCTTTCAGAGACATTAGGGCTGTAATTTCCAGGCCTACTAGCCCAAGCTTACTGTATCACTAAGCATAATTCAGACTTGAACTGGTGGAGAACAGGAAGATAAGGACAATACTGAGTAGTATTTGTGGTTTCTTCTGACATGAAAGTGTGCTGCTAGACATAAGCATTCATCTTGCAGCATTGTGTTAAATGCACACCACTCTAAAATGCATGGGGACTGAAAGTAATCAGTTTTATCAGAGCTATATCATAGCATTAAAAAATCTGCTTTCATTCTGCGTATTCTGTGCCATGCTGTGTTGAATTGCATCACATCTTAAAGCATACACATTTTTAGCAGAAGAGATTTCACTGAGTGTGATAGAGCTGCATGGAACTGATGCACTTTTGTTCAACCAATCTTAGTCTTCAGTGCTATTCTAAATACACATGCTGTTCTAACTTAATGTACGCAGGAACTCTCCAGTACGCTTCTGATGTTTATAAAAAAGATTTTGATATTCTTAACTTACAAAATTTGTGAGATCCCATCCTCAAAGGAGGTATGCCAACATTAGAAAGGCAGTAAGGGGCTCTGGGTTTGTTAACGTGGGCTGTATGCCTGTTTTACAAATGACTTATGATAGGGATAGGAGTAGAGTGGTTGTCATTGGGGAGGAAAGGTGCCTCACTAATCAGAGGAGCCTTTGTCATTGTCAGGTGGGAAGTCTGCCAGCTAGTTGAAATCACAGCTCATGTCTTCAGAAACAGGACAATTGGGGAAGGTTTTCTCCTAATGGGATAGTTACATCCTTTGTAGTTGTAACCTCAAGATGGATTGATGGTTGTAGGCTTGGCTCTAGGGTGCTAAATTACTTGTAAAATTTTGTCTTCTACTAAATTGCAACAATGGTAGGTTGAAGTGTAGTTGCGCTATTGGTACTGGAAAAGGAAAGTAATAGCTGAAGGCAGGAAATACAGAACGTTTTAAGAATTGAATATAATTTTCCATACTAGTGAAGTTTCTTTAGATTCTTAGAGAACTTGCCAGATTTAGCATTTTTTCTTTGTTTAACATCTTCACCCTTAGCAAGTTTGCTGAGGACACAAAACTCTGAGGAGCAATTGTGCCCAGGAAGGAACAGCCCTTTCCACCAAGGTATGTTGGGGCCACCCAGCTGGGAAGCAGAAAAGCCTGGCAGAAAAGAACCTGGGGCTCCTGGTGGACACCCAAGCTGAACCAGCTAAGCGCCCTTGTGGCAAAGCAATCAAAGGGCTGCATTAGACAGAGCAGTGCCAGCAGGTCAAGGGAGTGATCCTTCCTCTCTAACTGGGCACTGGTGAAGCCATGGCCAGAGATCATGTGTCCAGTCCTGGCCCACAGTACAAGAGAGACCTGACCATCCTGGGGGGAGTCTAACAGGGGGCCCACAGTGATGACGAAGGGACTGCAGCATGTCTCCTGTGAGGAGAGGCTGAGAGAGCTGGGGCTGTCTGGCCTGGAGAAGGCTGAGGGAGAAACTTCTAAATGTATATAAATACTTGAAGGAAGGATTCAAAGGGACAGAGCCAGGCTCTTTTCAGTGGTGCCCAGTGGCAGGACAAGAGGCAACAAGCACACACCAAAATGCAGGAGGTTCCCTCTGAGCATTATTAGGAAAGAGTTTTTTACTGTGAGGGTGACTGAGCATTGCCACAGGCTGCCTGGGGAAGTTGTAGAGTCTCCATCCTTGGAGATACTCAAATGCTGTCTGGAAATGGTCCTGGGTGAGAGGCTCTAGGGTGGCCCTGCTTGTTAATAGTTGGTACTTTTTCAGGCAGATACTACATCTCAAGCCTAATTTTGTCTTGTGTGTTACGAGTGTGACTGTGGCTGTGGCTAGACTTGAATAAAATCAATGTTTTGAAAATGAAGAAAGCAGTATAGACAGTGGGGAATCTTGTGTGTGCAACTGAGTAAAGGGAGGTGGGTACAAAGTATATATTGCATCACTGTTACAGACACTTGCAATTATGTTGTAATGTTATGTTAACTGTATGGTTCTGGGCTCCCTCCAGGGAAGTCCTAGAGAGAGTCCAGGGGAGGGCTACGGAGATGAGGAGGAACAGGAGCATCTCTGCCTTGAGGAAAGGCGGAGGACCTGGGGCTGTTCAGCCTGGAGAAGAGAAGACCAAGAGGGGATCCCATTAACGCTTATAAATATCTAACGGATGGGTGTCAGGAGGATGGGGCCAGACTCAGTGGTGCCCAGTAACAGGACAAGGAGAGGTGGGCACAAACTGGCACATAAGCTGCATATGGGGGAAAAACTTCTTCACTGTGAGGGTGACAGAGCTCTGGGACAGGCTCCCCAGAGAGGCTTTAGTAGGGGAGTTGGACTAGATGATCTCCAGGGGTCACTTCCAACCCCTACTGTTCTGGAATGTACAGTGAAGAAAACATTGCAGAATTTGATTGAACTTAAATCAATCATGAAACTAAATGTGAAGATCAATAAAGCAGTAAGAGTGTGTTGAAAAGATGAGGATATTCACCTTTGAGGCGAGTTATTAATAGGATATGGTTTAGCTATCAAGTAGCAATTAGTATTTTTTGCTTCTAATGAAATGACACAAGGATGTTTTTAGAAACATGAGGAAGGGAAACTCAGAACTGCTACAAATAAAACTTTCAGCCTGTGTGTCGTTAAACCATAGAATACATTGCTAGCAATTGCTGAAATTCAACAGCATCCAAGAGGAGACAGCACATTTGCATGCCTTCATGCCTCTGTCTGGATTCTTACTGAATTGTATTACAATGTTCTGTTCACAAACTTGTAATAATAGAAATCAATAACTTTCATTACAGTTCTAAAAAGATTTAGTCAGTCTTTATCAAATTTTTATGCCCATAGTGAGTGACAGGCTCTAGAAAAAGAGAAGGAAAGTCACCTCTAAAATACAACTTACAGTAGTGTGATACTTTATTTCACCATTCTATACTGCTGTCAAGCGTGTTCAGGAAGGAAAAAGCTCAGTTGATGAGGGGGAGGGAGAGAGGGGAATTGTGTTGTTTTGGGGTTGTGTGTGGGTTTTTTGCTTTGCCCAGGTTCCCATTAACATACCTGAAACTTTATCTGAACAGTTACTTGGTAGTGCCTTTTCCCAAGTTAGGATCTGAAGAAGTAACAGGTTGTAGTGCTTTGTGCTGTTTTTGTAGAATTAGGTCATACTTGTTCCTTTCTTCATACTCCTGAAAGAAAAACTGCAAAACTGTATTTTTTGAGAGTATCTTAATTAAGAGTACCTTGTTATTTTTAGAGAAGCTAAAATGTGCTAAGCTAGCCTGAAAATCACTTCTTTAAATGGGAAGGAAAAAAGCCAAACTTGCAGTAAATATGCTTTAGAAGTTGTAATTTCTGAGACATCTGGTAGTTTGGATAGAGACAAAATTGGTTTTAGTTCTGATCTTAACTCTTTGTCAAAATAGCATTCTTCAAAAAACTAAAACAAACAAAATGGTGTTCTCTGCCTCCAGGAAGAGAATTTTCTGTGTTTGGCACCCTAAGTAGAGACAGAATAACAGCAGCATAAATCTCTGTGTGTGTTGGTTGTTGGTAGCGAGATGCACTGGCGATCAGCATTTTTGTTTGTCTTACGTGCACATGCACAGCAATTCATTTTTGTTTTTAAAACAGTCACTGTGATGAAAAGCAGAGCTTACAGGGAACTTTTTAATGTGCCTCCTTGGTATTGCTTGGCAAAATAGCTAGCTTTATATTAAAATGTTGTATTTTCCTGACACTGTTAATGTGCAAACAATGAATCTTTTTATTTTCCTACAAATAAAGCCTCAACACTTTTTTACTATAAAAGGCCAATAGCTGGACATGAAAAGTGTTCTACAGGAGATAATTCAGTATTTATTTCCTAACTGCTCTCTGCCATTCTTTAGCTGATAACACCACTGGAAATCCAGACCTCCTGTCAGTGTTGCTATACAAAAAATAACTAAAAAGTGAGGGTTCTGCTGTACTAGATCTAATAGTTCTAGAACACAAGTTCTCATGTAATCTTTTTCTGTGAGTGTTGCTCATTTACAAGCCTGCACTGTGATTATATACTTATTTAAGTTAGACAGGCCTGTGTGGTTTTGGAACTGGAGAGCAATGTTCAGTTAAGTGGACACCAATACTTCATTAATTGCTATTGAAAGCAACTTCTGCCTCTTAACCAGTTTCTGATTTAATAATTTTAAGTGAGCTGCTAGCTTTTAGTTGGTTTGTTTTGGGTTTTTTTTTTTGCTTTGGAAATCTATTATTTCTTTCTATCAAAACCACCATGAGTTTCCTTGTTGAAGATCTTTGTGCACTTCAGAAACGGTTTTTAATTGTATCTTCAGTAGTATGATTTTGGCAAGGTAAAAATAACATAAATATGAAATTAATCTAGCTATTTTAATAACTACTATGGATTAGTGATGGGTAACACCTTCTGTTCTGAGAGCTTGTTCTCAGGGTGTGGATTTTTTATTGCTGGTGTTTTATTACTACTTGGGCAAATGTAACTGTTCAGACTGGAATTTTCCTGGCTCAGTATCTACCTAGAATTACAGTGTTCTTAAAGCTATACTATAGTTCAATTGATTCTGTGGTGTAGAATTGGGCAGGGAGTTCTTTAAAACTTTTGATGCCTCACTGTTTTGGAGTGGAAACTTGGCAAATGAGAAAAAGACTTTTATATGCTCTGCTGTTTCAGAGTCTCAGTTCTGAGTGTACACAGCAATATCAAATGTTGATACTGAGTATGCTGTGTATACTCAGAACTCCAAGAAAGCATCTGCAGTGTTAGTCTTGCATCCAGCTTGCAGAGCACCAGGGCAAAATGTGTACTTGCCTTGGGAAAGCATTTTCTCCCCTAGTGAAAGGAGTTTTGTACACCAGACAGCAATGTGAACACGGCCAGTTGTTGCTGTGGCCTTTGCTCTGGGATGAATTCTGCAAGATTATGAGCTGGTGTGGCCCCTCACTGGCCAGAAAATCAGATTGGCATGGAATTGGAGATTAGTGTGAAGAAAGATACATGGTCACAGCTCATTGCAGTCAGTCTAGGAGGTTTATTAAGTGGTATTTTGTAATAAATTATACCTGTTCTGATACTATTGCATCAAAAAGATTAGTACTTCACATCATTCCTTTCAGTAGAAATGAGAATAGGTGTAGTTGAAAATGTCTTGTAAAAATACTTTCTCATGCACTATAATACAATAATTGTGAATAAAGAATTAATTCTCTTGATCTTGAGGTTATTTAGGATGTGGGTGAAGGGGACAAGATACGTATACTCTGAGGTATAAAAAGTGGAAGCAAGCTGATTTGGGAGGAGGAAGAACATGGGGAAACGCAATATGCCTGTAGCAGTTTAAAGCAGGTAGTGAGATACAAAACATATTAGGTAAGGTGCTGGAAATTACCTGCTGTAGTTGACTGAAAAATCCATCCACAGAATCTGGAGTTCTGTGTTGAGTGCAGCATGGAGACTAAACTAGTGCAAATGCAGTGAAATAGAAGTCTGAGCTGGATGATGAGCACTGAAGAATGGGTGTTGTTCTAGAAAATAGAAATTTCGGTCCGCTTGGTGAGGAAGCACTGCTGTTACTACGATCAGCTAGCAAAATGGATGTGGTATTGTTGTGGTTTAACCCCAGTGGGCAGCTAAGCACCAAACAGTTGCTCGCTGGCTCTCCCCTTGTGGGATGAGGGAGTGAATTGGAAGAGTAAAAGTGAGAAGACTCACATTAAAGTGTCTATCCCAACACAAAAAGCCGCACAGACAAGCAAAGCAAGACAAGGGATAACAGTTGCTCGCTGGCTCTCCCCTTGTGGGATGAGGGAGTGAATTGGAAGAGTAAAAGTGAGAAGACTCACATTAAAGTGTCTATCCCAACACAAAAAGCCGCACAGACAAGCAAAGCAAGACAAGGGATTAATTCCCCACTTCCAGTGGGCAGGCAGGTGTTCAGCCATCTCCAGGAGAGCAGGTCTCCATTATGCCTAACTGGAAGACAAATGCCTTAACTCCAAACATCCACCCCTCTCCTCCTTCTCCCAACTTTATATGCTGAGCATGATGTCATGTAGCATCACAAACTGGTTTGGGTTGGAAGGGGCCTTAAAGCCCATCTCGCCCCAACCCCCTGCCATGGGCAGGGACACCTTCCCCTAGCCCAGGTTGCCCAAAGCCCCATCCAACCTGGCTTTGAACACTGACAGGAAGAGGTCATATGGTTAGGGTCAGCTGTCCTGGCTATGTCCCCTCCCAGCTCCTCATGCACCCCCAGCCTACTTTCTGGTGGGGTGGGGTGAGGAGCAGAAAAGGCCTTGGCTCTGTGTGAGCGCTATCAGCAGTTGTGAAACTGCCTCTGCCTTATCAACAGTGTTTTCAGCACAAATGCAAAATACTACCCCAAACCAGCTATTAGGAGGAAAATTAACTCTACTCCACCAAAAACTATCATGGTTATGACTAAAACATGTTATTTTTGAATGAAAATTTTTAGTGGAAGGTTTATAAAATAGCAGTACAGCAGAATATGAATTGAAGCTGCCAGGTCCTTCACTTGTAACTTCTTACATCAAAGAATGAGGTTTATTTTGATAGTAAATTAAAACACTGTAAGAATTGTAACATGAAGCTTCATTGAATTCAGTGGTCACAAACTGGGTTTGCTTTATGTAAATGTTGGTCTAGAACTCATTTGCCCTTGAAACTGAAACTTTTATGAACTAAAGACAAAATCCTTGATAGGGTGCCCAAACACTGGAACATGTTGTCTAGAGCAGTCTTGAAGTCTCCATCCGGTCTTGAATATGAGGAACCTGACTGGACAAAGCCCTGAGACATCTAATGTAACTTCAAACTTAGCTGTTCTTTGAGCACTGGAGTAGATCAGATGACCGTCAAATCTTTGTTTCAAACTAAATTATTCTGTTATTTTTAAGCTCCACTTAATGAAGTCAGTTGGACAGAGTATCTTTTCCTTGAAAACAAGGATGCTAATAAGGATATTAGTATTTATTTTGGGGAAGAGAAGAATTGATCTACAAAGTAAACAAGTTACCAGCTTCTCTCTTGTGTTTCAGTACCTGTTTGAATGTCCTTAGCCCATGCAGAGTAATTTTGTTCTACATTTTCCCACTGTGTTAGGAGATTTAGCTAAACTGAATTACTTTTCTTTGTCATGTTACCATAGCTCAGCTGACGCACTGTACTTCATTGTAGCTCTAGTAATTTGATCATGTGCCTAAATCTCTTGGAGTCTTACTTAATGGGTCTAAGTTGAAACACTTGATGTGGTGAAGTATGGAAAAGTATTACTTAATGCAGAGATTAGTAAAAGAATTGTGAAGAAGGAGCTGGTAGATGTGGTTAATACAATTAGAGGAGTGATTATCAGATAGGAATAATTGCAGTGGAGTTCCTTAGGTATTGGTTCTGAATCATACTTACACTAGTATGGCATGTCATGGTATTTGATGTAAGGCAAATAGTGTCAGTACACAGGTCACTTTACAAGAAGCTGCTCTGGGGAAGCTAGACTGGAAAGAAGCACTGTCTGAAGCAAAGAGGATGGCACAGCTGATACTTCATCCGAATTTATGCATATAATTCTTGCCATCTGTAGTAAAGAAAGAAGAATAGATAATATTAGAATACATGTGCAGATGAACTGAAAGGAATATCAATGGAATAGGGAATCTGGCAACGTAATCTAGGAGAAGGTGAAGTTCATATCTACAAACTGTTGAGTTTGAGAGCTACTCAATAGCTGAGTTAAAGTGGCTACTGTTTGTCAGGCAGCGTACAGTGCTTTAAGTATATATATAAAAATGATAATTACTTCAGAGTCTCTGAATATTTCACACTTCTGTACTGATAGTTGTGTAGGTAATGCAGCCTAATTTTATACAGCATTGTTCATTTTTACTCTCATTAAAATAGTCTTCCTGAACTTTCTGGTGGAATCCAATTTCTCACCTTAAACAGACAAAACAGAGAATCTTTCTATGTATGTAAAGTAGGAGGAATTGTTTCAAGCAGTGGTGGGAGCAGCACCAAAATGTTTTAGGTTTTTTCCTTCTTAGGATAAATTGAAAAGAAAATGAAACATAGTAGTGAGTACAGCTCTCAACTGAATTAAATCTTGATGGAATACAAGTGGTCTTCTAAGCAACCAGGGGCCTACATTGGGAAGGTGGAGTCCAGGCATGGAAATCTAATAGTAATAAATTTTTCTCTGTTTCTGCTGTAAGAAAGGGTTTTTTTTCATGTATTGAAGATAATGGGTTCTGCTGTAATTAAAATTACAAAATAAGTTTTCTAATTTATGCACTAAAGTTTCTTGTGTGTTGTTTCTTGTGGTTTTGTCAGAGAGAATATTGCAGAATTTAGGAAGAAGATACTGTAAGTTGTTCCTTTTGGTTTTGAGCATAACCATACTGTCACTGAGCATGCTTACTTCAAGGGAGATCTAATTTTTCTGCTTTCTTCTAAAAAATAGGTGATACTACCCCCTTGATAGCCATGGAGTTGGTTTTATGTTTTAAGAGTGCTATAGAGATGTGAAATCCTAGAGATTCTTAAATGTTATTGAACAGTAATGGAGGAAGTGTGCAAAGATCAGAATAATCACTCAATCTCCACTTCATGAACTTGTGGATTACAAGATCCTCAGGGCAGCAAGGAGGGCACACAGTAAACTCACTACCCTGGACTTCAGGGGAGCAGACTTCAGCCTCCTCAGGGACCTGCTTGGTGGAGTCCCATGGGACAAAGCCCTGGAGGGAAGGGGCCTGAGAAAGCTGACTGATATTCCAGGATCCATACTCAAGGGTGGTGCATCCCAGCAAAGAGGAAGTCAGGCAAAAATACCCAAGGCCTGTGTGGATGAACAAGGAGCTCCTGGGCAAACTCAAACACAAAAAGGAAGCCTATAGAGGGTGCAAGCAAGGGCAGGGAGCCTGGGAGGAATACAGAGAAGCCAGGAATCAGGTTAGGAAATCAAAAGCCCTGATATAATTAAAAATGGCCAGGGACACCAAGGAAGTTTCTGTAAGTATGTAAGTGATAAAAGGGAACATGTGGGACCCCTACAGAACGAAACAGGAGACCTCATTACCTGTGACATGGAGGAGGCTGAGGTACCCAATGACTTTTTTGCATCAGTCTTCACTAGCAAGGGCTCTAGCCTCACTGCCCATGTTACAGAAGAAAAAGTTAGGGACTGGGACAATGAAGAACCATCCACTGTAGAAGATCAGGTTCAAAAACATGTAAGGAGCCTAAAGGTGCACAAGTCCACGTGACTTGACAGGATGCATTTGTGGGTCCTGAGGGAACTGGCCGATGAAGTAGCTAAGCCACTACACATCATACTTAAGAAGTCCTGGCAGTCCAGTGAAGTTCCCACTGACTGGAAAAGGGGAAACATCACCCCATTTTTAAAAAGAAAAGAAAGGAAGACTCAGGGAACTACAG
>VZTU01011111.1:0-11799 GCA_013400835.1 Zapornia atra
TACAGGCATTCCTTGAGGGACACAGTATGTCACAGCTGATAGGTCTGCCTTGCTTGCTTCAGCACTGTGTGAGATATAGGACAGTGGCCTGGAAATGGTACAGCTACCTCAGCTTCTGTCCTGGATTCAGTTCATTTAAGCACTAGCTGGAAGTCTCTATACCATGCTATATTTATGGACAACTGGAAAGTCCTAGCTGATCACAAAGTTATTTCATGGTAACTGGCAGGACAAGGGGGAATGGACTAAAGCTAAAGGAGGGAAGGGTTAGATTAGATCTTAGGGGGAAGTTTTTTACAGAGAGAGTGGTGAGGGGCTGGAACAGGCTGCCCAGAGAGGGGGTGGGTGCCCCGTCCCTGGGGGTGTTCAAGGCCAGGTTGGATGGGGCCCTGGGCAACCTTGTGTAGCTCCAGGCCTGAGGTTGGTGTCCCTGCCTGTGGCAGGGGGGTTGGAGCTCTGTGATCCTTGGGGTCCCTTCCAACCCAGACCATTCTATGATTCTATGATTCTATGATGTCTCCATAGTTATCCTATTTGTTAATTTAAAATGGTGTGTGATATATACATATATATCTCCTATTTTTTTTTCTTTAGTTAGCATAAAATATAAATAACTTAATTATTAATTGTCTGGGAATTAAAATCCTTGGCTGACTATTTTCAGTTGACTTCATGACCATTATTTGTATTTACCATCCTTCTTGCTGGTTCTAACATCAGCTGTTCCCACTGGGGGATTTTTCCTTGGGCAGTTACTGCTACAGGAACAATATTTATGGGTCTCTTTGTGGTGCTGATCCTCTGCTTCTCAATTGCTTTGTATTTTTTGTCATTTCTCTATGCATTGTGTCTTTCTTCCACCTTCATAGCTATTTAGTTGGGTCATATATATTCAGGTCTTGCATACTATACTATACTTTGAGCAGGTATTAAAGAGTTTAAGGTGTTCCCATGATCCTAGATATTTCCCTTTGGAGCCTATACTGACTTGCATAGGGTATGGTAAGGCATGCATGGGGTTGATGTGTTGTCTCTTTCTTTGCAGCATGCTATTGATGCTGATAATGCAGGAGTCAGTCCCATAGGAAACTCCTCTAACAACAGCAGTCACTGGGACCTTGGAAGTGCCTTTTTCTTTGCTGGAACCGTCATCACAACGATAGGTATGTTAAGGTTTCTCTTTTAAAATACATAGTCACACTGAGACCTAGATAATGCAACAGATTTGAGGAAGGGAGAGCACCAAAAAGGGGCTAAACTGTATTTCTCTCAGTGCTCAGAAGGTGTGCCTCCTGTGTGTGTCAAGGGCATCCAGCCTCTGGGTAATTAGCAGAAGCTGTTGACACAATTAGGGTGGAATAGTAATGCTGAACTGAAAATAAGTAGCACTGATTTAGCTAATGCTTTATAACCCTGTTCCTGATGTAACAGGGAGAGGCTGGGGGAGCGGGGCTGGTTCAGCCTGGAGAAGAGAAGGCTGTGGGGGGACCTCATTGCAGCCTGCCAGTCCCTGAAGGGAGCAGAGAAACAGGAGGGGATTCAACTTTTTAAAAGGGTAGACAATATCAGGACAAGGGGGATGGATTAAAGCTAAAGGAAGGAAGGGTTAGATTAGATCTTAGGGGGAAGTTTTTTACAGAGAGAGAGGTGAGGGGCTGGAACAGGCTGCCCAGAGAGGGGGTGGATGCCCCATCCCTGGAAGTGTTCAAGGCCAGGTTGGATGGGGCCCTGGGCAACCTTGTGTAGATCCAGGCCTGAGGTTGGTGGCCCTGCCTGTGGCAGGGGGGTTGGAGCTCTGTGAGCCTTGGGGTCCCTTCCAACCCATGCCATTCTATGATTCTATGTAACTGGAAGTGATCTCAATTTTCACTAAACAGATCAAGAACCAGTCCCCAAAGAAATGACTATTCTATGGTTGTTGAGTATTTGGTTTTTAATATTATGGCTTAATTTTCCCATAAAGATAACTTTCTCCCTAAGTACATCAATTAATTTTGCCTTATGCTCTGAAGTCCAATATAAGTAATTCTTCTTCTTCCTTGTGACTGGAAATGCACTCATGGAAGCTGCCACATCATTTTAAAACCCCTTACTTGCTTTTATATTAATATTTGGAAGGTATTTCACAAATTATACAAGACCCAACATTTTTTTTTCCCCATTCTTGAAATATTACCACATTTCTCTGTGTTAGATGGAGAGTGTACTGAACTGCTCCATGTATTTTTCTTTTACTAAGTTCATTATTCAGGCCCTTATCATCTGTTCCCCCTATACATTGTGTCCAGTGTATTTAGTCTCTTGATGAATGCTCTTGGTATGCTGAGGTTTTTTTATCCTCTCCTCTTCACACCAGTTCCTCTCATGAAGGTTGTTAAAGCAGCTGGAATTTCAGAAGATGGTCTGAAGGAAAAAAAAACTCATGACACATCTGATCAAGTTAATCTGCTGATAATTATACAAGGATTTTATCACTTGAAGCTTGATTTCAGTGCTGTCATGGTTAGAGGTCAAGAGATTTGATCATTTGGAAATCACTGGCAAATTGGCGCTTTTTATTTCCATTGCCTTTGAGTATTCTTCTGATTGAAATACTGGCTAAAGTGCTTCTCTGTATTACAACTGTGATGCACACACTGGTGATTGTATAGACAAATAGCCTGTCAGTCATGTAGCCCCTCATTAATGTGTGAGAAGCTCTTTATGCAGGTAACACAACAACAGAAAAGTAATCCCTGTGGCAGTTACAAGACTTGCTGTGGTGATCCTCTCAGGCAGTGGAGCCTGTGCCTTTGGCTCTGCCTTTTCTTTGTTGTCAGAGTGATTGTGTAGAGCACACTCCTCCCTGTGCTCCTATATATATATACTAAGGTACAGCACTATGTATTTTTGATGGTAGCATAAAACCAGTGGGTGGAGAGAAAGAAAACACTTCTGAATCAAATGTAAGAAAACCCTCCCTTAATATTTGTTTACTCAGTAGACCCAAGTGACAAGCTTTTACATTACTCATTAAAATAAATGCCACTATGTAGGCATAGTTTATGTAGGCATATTCATTGACATCTGCTATTTAAATAAGTTATTGAAAAGAGGTTGGATTTTTGCCCATATTTGCTTTAAATTCTTCAAGAATGAGATTTTTATAGGCTGCATGAAGTCTTATGTATTGTGTCTGGGCATGAAAAGGGTTTTATTTTATCCAGCAGAGCCCTGTAAGGGCTCCTCTTGGGCAGACACCCAGCATACTGCCTGGTCAACCTCAATCCACTGGCCTGTGGAGCCTAAATTTTCTTGGACTTTTAGGAGAAACCTGGGATCATGGATGCAGCCCTGAAAAGGACTTTGGGTTGCAGGGAAGGCAGTGTTGTGTGTTAGCATAGTCCTTTTACCCTCCCAAGACAGAGAGATATATCCAGTGCCAGTGTCACAAACCTAATGGGATTAGGAACTGGGAGCCCAGCATTAACTCCCAAGGACCAGGAGGAATTGCTGTGGATGAAGCAGACCCTCTCTTAGATCTCCATCTCTCTGGGTGTTCTTTGTTTCCACTTTTATTTCACCAGTGACTTGTGGCTCT
The DNA here is from genome assembly GCA_013400835.1 of Zapornia atra. Classification (NCBI taxonomy): domain Eukaryota; kingdom Metazoa; phylum Chordata; class Aves; order Gruiformes; family Rallidae; genus Zapornia; species Zapornia atra. The sequence continues at coordinate 3,581 of VZTU01011111.1, forward strand.
GTGATTGTTTTTAATATTCAAATCATTATGTCTAACCAGAAAAATAAATCTCTCTAACACCTTAATAAAGATACCTGCTCTTAAATAAAAAGGTGCAGATATTACTGCCACAATCCTTGTTTTTTCTCTTTAACAGAAACATGTGAACAGAAATACTATGGCTACTGGTGTCATAATACTCTGCAGAGCTTCCTAAGGTTAAGTTCACATGAGTGATGCAGGGCAGGGAAGAAACTGGGGGGTCTACATGTAATTTGCCACATAGGATAGGTGGAGTGCTGCCTTGCTGACAGTATCAGATGTTCCCAATGTTTTATGTGGTGTTACAAGGCTGGAATCAAAACCAAAGGGGCCCAGACATGCTTGGGCCAAAATGAGTTTCCACTCAGGGTATGTAGCTGGGTAATTATGTCTTGGTCAGAATGTCTTTTTCAACAGCCCTGAGTTACCTGACCAGGAGAAGGAAGGAAGGTATGTATGCACCTTTATTACAGCATCAATAATGATTGTTAAATATAAATAGAAGAGGATCTTCAGAGGGAAGACTTAAAAAACATCCCTGATAAAAGCTTTTAAAACAATTTTTGGAATACAAATGTTAAGCTCTTTATAGTCAAAGTGAAAAGGGACCTGTAGAAGCTGTGGACACAATTAGGGTAGAATAGTAATGCTGAACTGAAAATAGGTAGCACTGATTTAGCTAATGCTTTATAACCCTGTTCCTGATGTAACAGGGAGAGGCTGAGGGAGCTGGGCTGGTTCAGCCTGGAGAAGAGAAGGCTGTGGGGGGACCTCATTGCAGCCTGCCAGTCCCTGAAGGGAGCAGAGACACAGGAGGGGAATCAGCTTTTTAAAAGGGCAAACAATGGCAGGACAAGGGGGATGGATTAAAGCTAAAGGAAGGAAGGGTTAGATTAGATCTTAGGGGGAAGTTTTTTCCAGAGAGAGTGGTGAGGGGCTGGAACAGGCTGCCCAGAGAGAGGGTGGATGCCCCGTCCCTGGGGGTGTTCAAGACCTGTAGAAGGAGTTCAAGGACAGATTCATGTAGTGTGGGTGCAGTTTGGAGGCTGCAGTGGAACTAGGCACTGTGGTGATGGGCTGAGGAAACGATGAGCTAATCCTTGAAAATGAGGCTTGTCAGGTGAATCACACTCCTGTCAGGAAGTGACTGGCAGGGCCAAGGAGAGCAGCAGCACTCAGGCAGCAGGCCAGCGTGGAGGGATTTCGGTACCCTGATATCATAGAATCATAGAATCGTAGGGGTTGGAAGGGACCTCAAGAGATCATGGGGTCCAACCCCCTGCCAAAGCAGCTCCCTAGGACATATCACTCAGATAGGCGTCCAGACGGGGCTGGAATCTCTCCAGAGAAGGAGACTCCACACCCCCTGGGCAGCCTGTCCCAGGGCTCCCTCACCCTCACTGGGGAAAAGTTCTTCCCCATGTTGGTGTGGAACTTCCTGTGCTCCAACTTGCAGCCATTGCCCCTTGTCCTGTCCCCACAGACACTGAGAAGGGGCTGGCTGATTCCCCCTGCATCCCCTGCTTAAGATAATTATAGACTTTAATTAGGTCCCCCCTTAGTCTTCTCTTCTCAAGGCTGAAGAGTCCCAACTTACTCAGCCTTTCCTCACAGGGGAGATGCTCCAGGCCCCTAATCATCTTCGTAGCCCTTCTCTGGACTCTCTCCAGGAGATCCCTGTCCTTTTTAAACCAAGGAGCCCAGAACTGGACACAGGAGCCCAGAACTGTCAAGCTAGATTCATTACTCAATCAACAGCTTTAGATAGCACCTGAACCTATAGAGAATATGGTTAAATGAGGCTACAGGAAGAACAAAATCACAGGGCATCACTCACCTAGGAAATGATACCATACTATGGAAAGTGTGTAAAGAGGCATTACATGTGGAGTAAAGGTTTGCCTGCAGAAACAGCAGGTTTTGCAAACCCATTAGTTTTTCTAAAGAGCCATGTATGACTTCTGGGAGTCTGACAATTATTTTTCTCCTCAGGGTATGGGAACATTGCCCCAAGCACCGTTGGAGGCAAGGTTTTCTGCATCTTGTATGCCATCTTTGGGATCCCACTGTTTGGCTTCTTGCTGGCTGGTATTGGAGACCAACTTGGAACCATCTTTGGGAAGGGTATTGCCAGGGTGGAAAAAGTTTTCAGAGTGAGTTCCCTGTCATTTTTTGCTTATGCTGTATAACATTGTTTTAATCCTGTTGTTATTACCTGCAGTCCTTTTTACATGTTGGGTACCATGAAATATTAACAGGTCTATTTGAGGTGCTGCTTAATGTCTTGAGGGGCCTCTGGTGTCAGTGAAGAGGAAGAGACTTCTCTAGAGTAGGACCTATCTGTATTACTAATAAAACCTAAAAGGTCTGGAAGGCAGTGTTGATGGACTGAATGTGACCTTGGGAAGTGAGATGGTTGAGTGCTATGCTTTCACTGCAACAATGGCATTGGCTGGAATTGTCTTCATGCCCTGCCTCTGATGCATCCTACACTGGGTTTCTGTACAGGCTTGCTCATGTATCACTGGAAGAGATTCTTTTGCAAGCAGTCCTGCTGACTTGGCAAATGCTGTTTTGCTAATTTGCCAATGGTTCACTTCAGGGATTCTCTCTTTGGAGGAGAATGCTTCTCTTGGAGGAGTCACCATGTGCTGCTTCTCTTGGAGGAGTCACCATGTGCTGCTTCTCTTGGAGGCAGCGCTAGTGTAGTTAAGCCTTTCCAGGGATGGTGTGGATGAGAAGCTGTCCAAGCTGGTTAATTTAACAGGCATCTATTTCTAAAACATTCCCACAGATGAGAGCAAATTACTTGTCACTGTTTTTGAAAGGAAGTAATTGAGTATTAGGCTGAGGTATGAGCAATTTCCATTTTGATGAAATTACTGTGAAGTGTCCCAGACCAGCCATAAGGAGTAAATCTCAGGCTAAATGTGGAAAAAGGTGACTACAGATGAGTGAGCATGTACATGCCTGACTGGAGAGCACTTAAAAATGGTCTACATTTCCATGAAATGACAATAAGGTTATTGAAAGATGTCTCAGGTTGGACCTGCACAACCAGAAGCAGCAAAGATGTCTAGCTTCTTTTTTACCTAGCTGCTTAGGATTCCTGCTTGCCTTCAAAGAAAGCTCTGAACATTCCAGCCTGCTGCTTCCCAAGAAAACCTGCAACCTCAAAAGTCATGGTAAGAATGGAGAGTCAGAAAATCTTTGATTAATTGTCAGCTGTAGTATTGGCTTTCTGGGTGACATGGACAAGTGTCAGCATGATAGCACATGAATAAAATAACACATGAAATATTTTAAGATTCACAGATAAATGCTGATGGTGATGTGTCATACAGAATATAGCCCTTTGCCACATAATGGGAATTCTTTTGGTATTCAGAGCACTCCTTTGTCCTGAGTTTATGAAGTTGCTTGTTGTTTATAACCATTTAAACTATTTCTTGTCCTCCTTAGTATTTTTTTCAGCTTCCACAGCAATTCAGACATCTGTGGGCCTCTTGTTTAGCCAAGATGTACATTTATTCCTTTTATTTTGATTCTCATAAATCCATTCTATCTGTTCTCTTTTGATTAGGTGGGTGGGCTTATACATAATCCTAATAATGGGGTTCAGCTATTTGAACTATTCCTGATAAAATTTACAGTTGGTATTCATCTTAGCAACTAGTCTTGGTATCACTGGTTTCACTCTATGTTTACATAACATTTGACATATTACATATGATCATTGAAATAGTATATATCATATATATTCTAGGTTGTTAGCTAAAGCAGAGAATAATATTAATTTTAATGTGTAATCTACTCTCACATTGTGTTTACACTGTTAGGCTTCATAAATGTTTGGACATCATCAGATGAATCCACAAGTGGAGTTAACAGCTCTTAATTTGATCCTGAGCAGGGAACAAAATTCAGTCCAGTGAATTATGATTCTTACATTGTAACTGACCCCACAACAACCTCAAATCCAGCATGTTTGTGGGTGTTAAGCAATCTGCTACAACCTTTAAAAAGAGGGCATAAAAATTAGGAGAAAGGAACAAACATAAGCCAAAAGGACACTGAAAAGTGTAATAAAGTGTTGGGTGGTGTGCCTCAAATCATTTGGAGCTAGCTGAGGCAGCACTGTGTATCAGGGACCTAATGAAACAGCAAATTGAATTTCCAGAGAGCTTTTGATAAGTTTTCTCATCAAAGCCTATAAGGAAATGAAGCTGTAATGAGGTTAAGAGAGAAGGTCTCACATGTCAATGCATGTTTTAAGGGTAAAATGGAGATTAGGAATAGCATTATTGGTGTGATTCTTCTGGAGTCCTTATGTTTTAACCAGAGATAACTTGGAATGGTTCACACAAGAGGATGAAGATGCAGGTGACAAGTGTCTGCAAATTATGTCTCTAGCTGTTTCAGGGTAGTTAAAATGTAGGTTGCAAAATGGTAAGATGGTAAGTGGAATCTGGTGCTGGTGGTACAAAATAATGCATGTTTCTTACATCTGAGGAAAGAAATCCTCAAAGAGTCATGCAAGAATAGCACTGAATTTAACTAGTCCAAAATATCTGGGGGTATTTTGTCTAGTTCTGGGCTCCCCAGTTTAAGAAGGGCAAGGAACCACAGGAGAGAGCCCAGTGGAGATGATCAAGGGACTAGAGCATCTCTTGTATAAGTGAAGGCTGAGAGAACTGGGGCTGTTTAGCCTGGAGGAAACTGAGAAGGGATCGGATCAGTGCTTATAAATGTCTTAAGGGTTGGTGTCTAGAGGATGGGGCCAGACTCATCTTAGTGGTGCCCAGTGACAGGACAAGGGGCAATGGGCACAAACTGGAACACAGGAAGTTCTGTCTGAATGTGAAAAAACCCTCTTTACTCTGAGGGTGGCAGAGCCCTGGGACAAGCTGCCCAGAGAGGTAGTGGAGTCTCCTTCCCTGGAGAGATTCAGCACCCCCCTCCCCTACCCTCCTGGATGCAATCCTGTGCAATGTGCTCTGGGCTCTCTTGCTTTAGCAGTGGGGTTGGACTCGATCTCCCAAGGTCCCTTCAAACCCCTCCTGTTCTGTGAGTCTGATTCTGTGAGAAGGAACCCAGGATTAGTCTGGGTGTTTGTCTGAAAATGGGACTGTGAAACTCAGCAGCAGGGAAGGAAAGGAAAAAAATGAATCAGCAGAGGCGTTGAAAACCAAAAGACCATTTTACCACTGGAAAGATCCATGATGCATCTGCACCATGAGTATCACATGCAGTTCTAATCACCCCAATTAACAGAAACAACAATCAGTGCTAGGTCTGCCCCCCCAGGCCTTGTACCTGAGTCTCTTAAGGCAGCATTCACTAGCTACCTGTATTATTTGCCTTCTAGTGGGTCCTGAAGGGCAAGCTTCAGCCACAGTCCAGCTGTGTCTTGGACACTATAATATATGAAATTTCTGTGTGCATCTGCCTCAGCACTCTGGTTCTGTCTGCCTCCAGTTGCCTCTGTTTATCCAGATCCCCCCTAGGGATGTTACACAGCTGGTGTCATAGAACCATAGAATCATAGAATCGTGGGGGTTGGAAGGGACCTCAAGAGATCATGGGGTCCAACCCCCCTGCCAAAGCAGCTCCCTAGGACATATCACTCAGATAGGTGTCCAGATGAGTCTTGAATCTCTCCAGAGAAGGAGACTCCACCACCTCCCTGGGCAGCCTGTCCCAGGGCTCCCTCACCCTCACTGGGGAAAAGTTCTTCCCCATGTTGGTGTGGAACTTCCTGTGCTCCAACTTGCAGCCATTGCCCCTTGTCCTGTCCCCACAGACACTGAAAAGGGGCTGGCTGATTCCCCCTGCATCCCCTGCTTAAGATAATTATAGACTTTAATTAGGTCCCCCCTTAGTCTTCTCTTCTCAAGGCTGAAGAGTCCCAACTTACTCAGCCTGTCCTCATAGGGGAGATGCTCCAGGCCCCTAATCATCTTCGTAGCCCTTCAGGGCAGCCCAGAGTTCCTGAAAGCCTTGCACCTTTGTCATCAGCTGTAGGGGTGGGATTTGAAGGCACCTTGATGGTGCATTGTGCTTAGGATCATTCCTGAAGCTAGGAAGAGGTAGTATTCATACACTGGCAGGTAGGAAGGAAAGGAAGGTTTCTCCTTCAGCACAGCAGTCTTTGCAGCCAACAATTTCCTTAACAGGTCTCTTGCTCCATCCAACAGGGTAACTGAGCATGATGCCTGTGTCACACAAAGAACAACTTGCCTCTGGCATCCCCCAGCATAGCTGGAAAGATGAAAGGAGGATTCCTCCCAGAGGACTTGTGCTCATGCACTTCTGCTGGCTCTGACATGACCTGTGTGGAGCCCCACCACACTTCCATTAATTAGCAGCAAAAACTAGAGCCTGAGTGCCACATTTAGCTGTTGCAGTGATCAGCCAATGCACTCTGTGGGAATTTTAAGAACAATTTGAACTCTATAAAGGGGGAAAGAGATCTGCACTCATCAAATACACACGACTCTGACAGTATTGACAGAGTGTTTCAGCAGAGGAGCTGGACACATGCCACTGCTCATCTTGTAATCCAAAATGTTGCCACTGTTTCAGCATGTAGATAAGCAGGAAAACATCTATTCATTTGTGACTAGGCAGGGCTGGAATATGTAATTGCAAAATAATGCTTTGTAAAGCCAGGATCTTTTCATGTTCCATTTTAGGGAAGGATGGCACTGGCAGAGTGATGCTGTCTGGGATACAAGGAGGTATCCTGAACACCATGCATTGACTAATCTATGCCATCTGTCCTACTGGAGTAATCATGTTTGGTACAAGTAAATAAACATGAAAAAGTCAGTGATGTAAAACAAAGGGTCCCCCACACAAGTCCTACCTACTGAGCTGCTGATGACTCCTTGTATGTCCTGTCTTCAATAGCCTGGGGCAGAACCTGGCTACTAGTCTGCTCCCATGTGCATACAAGTGTGATTCCCCAAAAAATGGACATGTAAAGGGTCACCAGGTTAACCATGTGTACTGGTCACAAGCATTCAATGTCTGTGTTCAGTGATGAATCAGTTCTCCCAGCACAACTGAGCAAGCCATGCACACACTCAAAATCTAGTTAAAAAGTGGATATTTCTTATAAATAATTTTCACAAGGCAAAGCTTTCCAGACACTACAGAGATAAATTATGCATCCCTAGAAGTATTATTGTTGTCTTATGTCTTTGAGGGATCTTATGGACAACCTGAGGCTGTTTCTGTACTAAACAGCAGGACAAACCCTATTCTTTTGGCTTGCTCTGTACACACAGAGGCTGCAAACATCTAAAGATAGAAAGGAAAGCACTCCATAGGCAGAGTGCACAGTTCCAGCACGCAGCAGCTGTCACTATCATGAGTTAAATATAGGCTAAATTCAGATAAGTCTTTATTCAAACCTTGTAACAAGTGTTTAGATTCTCACTGGGAATAGATGGGCTGAGCAGAACCTGACAGAACTGCCTTCATCTTGCAACCCAGTACAGATGCAGGCATTCAGCCTGGGCACAACATGCTTCTGAGAGCACTCTGGGGTTTTCTGGCTTCTGAGATGAAACCCCTGTGAGCAGCTCCTGGCCTTAGCTACTGCTTTCACTCCTCTGGCTTACAGCATGACACCGAAGACAGGTCTGGCAGCACGACTATTAGGGTGTGAATTGCAGGGATGTGAGCGAGCCGCTGGAGGTGGGGATAGTGGCAGGGCTGCACCCTGAAGCTCACATCTCAACAACACACACTGCTTTGTGCAGAAACCCAGTGCCTCAGACACTCCACTGAACCAGGGGCTTGTCAGAACAGGCCCATCTGCCACCTGCCTTTGAGATTTCCAGCGTAGAGAACCTCTTTGCCCCTAGATCTCTTGAGAGACGGCTTGCTCGAGATTTGAGAGGCTTGTAGGTGTTGTGAAAATGATGTACACCTTTTTTAAATTCATAGAATCATAGAACCATAGAATGGTCTGGGTTGGAAGGGACCCCATGGATCATAGAGCTCCAACCCCCCTGACACAGGCAGGGACACCAACCTCCAGGTCTGGATCTACACAAGGTTGCCCAGGGCCCCATCCAACCTGGCCTTGAACACCCCCAGGGATGGGGCATCCACTACTTCTCTGGGCAGCCCGTTCCAGCCCCTCACCACTCTCTCTGTAAAGAATTTGCCCCTAATATCTAATCTAA
>VZTU01011113.1:211-13986 GCA_013400835.1 Zapornia atra
CCCCCCCTTTTTCTTTTTCTTTTTTTTTTTAAAGAAAATGTAATCTGGTTGAACTTTTGAGCATGTGTATGCATTGAATTTCAACACATTTTTTAACAGACTGTTCCTCATTGACCACTCTGCAATTCTCTTGTTCCAAGGCATTTTAGTGTGAATTTTACACTCCACAAATAGCTATTTCACTTCTGGTCTGGTCAAGAACTCTTTACTGAATACCTTCTGGCCCTAGTGATTTGTTGCTGTTCATTTTATGAGTTTGCTTAAAGCCTTTTCTATGTGCATTTCAATTTGACACAGAGCTGTTCAGCATCTCCTCTGGAACTAAAAGCTTCTGGCATGAGAATCTCTCCAAACTTCAGCACGGCAAATAGGGAGACAAATATTTCCTTTAGTCCTCCGGTGTAGCCTTACCTCCTCTGAATGTTGTCTCTATACTTTGATAATTTATTGGCCCTACAGACTCTTTGCCAAACTTTCTTCTCCCAGTGCATTTGGAAAAGGATTTATCAGTACCTTGACTTTCTTGGAGGCTGCTCCTCAGTCCTCTCATCTTTTTCTTTAGTCTACCTTACTTATTTTAATGTGTAAGGTACCCGTGTCTGATTGTCTTTTTTCTTGTTAAAATTGGGGAAGGGGGAAAAGTATGTATATTTTTTCTTTTCATGTGTATATTTTCTGTATACATGTGTGTGTAGCTATTTCTACATACAAATATATTTCCCCAAAAATATTTTGCCATTTCTAATAAGCTTCTTTATCTTGCTCATTAACGATAATGACAGGTTTTGGTGTGAAGTCTTTTTCAGAGTCATGTGGTATATATGCTCAGAGATTTCAACATCAGGGCATTCACTTGTACATGTCTTTGTATTGTACATTGTACAATGTCAAATCCAGAAAAAAGGGAGCAACTAGGCAGGAAACCAGTAGAGTAGTAACAACTCTTTCACTGATTTTTCAAAGAAACCCAAATAATTCAAAGTACTCTGAAGCAATTAGAGGGTGCTTCTTCAGAAGTAATGACATATAGGCTCATCATGCTTTCAAGAATTAGACAAGTTGCTTCAGCAGTGCTTTTTTTAAAGACAGGAAACTACATAAGACTGAAGAACCCTTCTGGACAAAAGATGCAGACATAATGATAAAATCCTGCCAATCTTGTGGGATGCTGTTTCAAAATGTTTTATGCTATGTGTTGTACTAGTAGCATAAAACAGTATTATGAAATTCTTAATATGAGAAGAAATTAAATACATCCTACCCTTAGACAGCTGATTGACATGATAATTTGTTGCTTACCAGGTGTAAGTGCCGGAAAATTTGGAGAACATGGTAGTGAGTAACCCCTGCTTGAGTTCAGTGAGAATTTGTCTCCTTGTTGAGACATGCCGTTGTCTATAGACAGATAAAAGATATACAGCTATAAATATTGTGCGTGTGTGTGCATATATGTGTGTGTATGTAGTCATGCACCAATAATAATACCAGTGATTGCAACCCTCTTAGGTGCACAGAATGGTCCATAAATTAAAGAAGAAATTACAATATCCCCTTAAACGCATACTGTCTATGGAAATCAAACACAATGAATATGGAAGTCTTTTACTGCCTCAGTGAAAAAGCAGATAACATTCTTGGATATGTAAATGTCTTTGGTTAAACAATATTGACACAGAAGAGACAGATCATTCTTTTTCTGTTTGTTTCAGTTATAGTTTATTATACGGGCATAATTTAAAAGCTTGAGTAAAGGATGATAGATTTATAGCTATATTTCAAGGAAAAAAGCTCATTTTATTTTGTAATGATATTTAATAGATGCTATTTAATCAGAGTGTTGGAGATTTACTTGAATAATATGTATAGCAGATAAGTCATTACATCATTCAATGCATAACAATGCTAAATTACTGTATAAATAGTACCATCAACTTAGCTAGTGAGTGGCACTCAACTACTTTCTTTTATGGACTCTCTGATGTAATTGCCTTTCTCATTATTAATGATCTCTAGATTAAATGCCATTTAGTCATGTCACACTGAAACTTTGCGCAGTGGTTTTTCCTCTATTATCTACTGCCTCTTAGGTGACAGATTTTCCAAAAGGCTGCCTTCTGCAAGTCTTTCTGCTTTGCAATATCTCCTAGGTATAAACTCTGTTGTTGCTATAAAGTCACTTTTATCAATCTACTACAAATATACTTCAGATCTTTCTGTACTGCTTTTTTTATTGCATCTGACGTGCTTAGGTACAAGATTACTTTCAGGTTTTTTTAAATATAAATTTTTTCTGATCTTTTTTTCCCTCATAATGCAGAATTTAAAAGCAAAATATTATTTATAAGAAATCAACATTTATTACCAAAGGTGTGATATAAAACATTAGTCTTGTAAAAACAACCTTACTTTTTTATTTTTCTACTATTCCTTTAATTTCAGCAATTGCCATTTGGTAACCAATTTAACATTGCAAAGAAGTTCACACTCAATAATCAGAATGCCATGTTTTTATTTTACTAAGTAGAAAGTAGCATTATGAAAAGAAAACAAAAAACATTGATGGCTGAATTTTTCAATGAAGAGAGCAGTGAAAACTATTCTGCTAGTTTCCCTGTGAAGTATTCCTAGATTTCCAGAGAGACATAATAGAGAGTTTGAAACTTTTCTGAAATAGGTGAATGAACAGCCCATTGCTGTTCTTGCTGCACTTTACTTAGGTTACAAAATGAGAACATAATTGTTTGGATTTTTTTTTAAAAGATCCTGAAGTCACTGAATACCTAATTAATGCAGAACACCAGGAAGAAAACGTATTATTAAATGCTGTTATAATTGCATGCTTTTTTTTTTTTTTTTTAAATTTTGGTAATGTGCTAAATGTAGATGTAAGTTGGGAATTAGTCCTTCAGTCTAGTGAATTCTGTTTTGAATTCTCCCTGGTCTGACCGGTCATTGGTGTTCCCAAATATGGTCTGGTTTTTGTTACAAAAAACCCCTTATTATAGAATCATAGAAGAATCATAGAATTGTCTTGGTTGGAAGGGACCTTTTAGGTAAACAAATCCAACCAGCACCCTAACCTGTCATCCACTTCTAAACCATGTCCCTCAGCCCACATCTAACCACCTTTTAAATACCTCCAGAGATGGAGACTCCACCACTTCCCTGGGCAGCCTGTTCCCACAACAGCCTAACAACCCTCTCTGTGAAGAACTTTGTCCTAATATGCAATCTAAATGTTTGGATGGTTAGACTAGATGATCTTTCCCAAACTTAATGATTCTGTGATTCTGTAAATCTCTTTTGGTGTAACTTGACGACATTTCCTCTTGTCTTATCTGCTCTTGTGATAAGGTAGAAAAGGTCATCCCCCAACTCTCCACAACCTCCTTCCAGGTAGTTGTGGAGAGCAACTAGATCTCCCCTCAACCTCCTCTTCTCCTGACTAAACAGCCTCAGGTCCCTCAGCCACCCGTCATAACATTTATTCTCCAGTCCCCTCACCAGCCTCGTCCCCCTTTTCTGGACATGGTCCAGCACTTCAATGTCTTTTCTGTAATGAGGGGCCCAAAACTGAACACAGTACGCAAGGTGGGGCCTCATCAGCACTGAGTACAGGGGGACAATTACTTCCGTAGTCCAACTCACCACAGTATTCTTAATACAGGCCAGGATGCTGTTGGCCCTCTTGGCCACTTGGGCACATTCCCGACGACTGGACTGTTTCCCAAGTTGTAGTGGATTCTAAGGTTTTAGGTGGTTTCACAAAGGACTGGGTAAATGGAAGGAAAAAATCACCAAAACCTTATTAGCACAAAGTCATTACATTGTTTATGTGCTGATTGAGGCACACATCACTGGATGCCGAGGGGAAGTATTGCTTATCTGTATTTTACACTCTTGTGTACTATTTGTGATCTGTAGAGATAGAGTTTGCTGGCTGGATGTTTCTTCTATTACAGTTTGTATATTTCTGTATTTGTTGATAGCAATTATTTAGACAATTTTGTGAAAGTGTTTTAGAATTCCCATTATCTGGTGGAGGTTTGTCTTTAAAGAGTGGGCATATGGTTCTTTATGTCTTTTGTGCCTTAGTTTAGCTGACTGAAAGTTTGGAAATAAACATAAAAGCCAAACACAGCTTAAAGCAGTTATTTCCACTCATGTGAACCAGGTCCTAGACAGGGACCTCTTTAAAGTACTTTATCTCAGTTGGAAATTTTTTAAGAATTGCTTTTTTAAACTTCCATTGAGAATCATGAGAACAATCTGACTTATTTTTGTAGGTTGGGTTTTTTTGGTTTTGTTTTGGTTTTGGGGTGTTTTTTTATTTTAATATATATTTCTTTTCTGCTGTAGATTATACTTAAAAAGGGGCATCTGTCATAAAAGCGGTAGTAGAAATTTTCAGAGCATGCAGAAAGAATCTCTCAGCAGTATGAGCAACATGACAAGAAGAATTCAGGGTCAGAATTCCTGATTTTTCTAGCCTATCTTCAAAGCACATGTAGGGTTTTTCCTGCTGTAAATTATAAAGATACAGGTACATTTAAACATCTTTAGATTTATTCCCATTTGGGCTTTTCCTCCTTGAGTCCTTGGAATTGTGATGATTTATAGCAATGACAATATTTTAGAAATAAAAAGGGGACAAACAACTATCCCAGTCAAAAGAAGTACTCTTTACACAAAAGATCCTCCAATCTTCCATTTCTTTGTACTCTGGCCCCCCTTTCCCCACCAGTTACAAAATTCTATCTAATAGACTAATCTGACTTAGTTCAATCACAAATATTTGTTGAATGTTCAGGACTACTTCATGTTCAAAGATGTGTCTAATCACTTACCCATATCTCCACAGATATCTACGGAGATATCTGTATGCTTGCTAATTATCTTTGGGGGCAAAATTACATAATGGGTCAATTCTTTACTGTAATTGGCTTGGTTTTATACCCTTCTGACTGTTATACTATGAAGTACTACCCTAATCTTCCTCTAAAATGTGACTGGATTTTAAAACTTCAATAGCTGATGAAGTTTTTATCAGCCGGAGTTATCTGCTGTAACTGGTAAAAAAAAATAACCCTCATTCTGATGCAGGCAGGTAATATAAACTCTCTTCAAAATATTTCAGGAATTAATGTCAACACCTGGCTTGGAATTTCAGGAAAGAATTTTGGACACAGCATCTGACCAGCAAAGAATATCAGGAACCCTCAAAGTATTACATTTTTTTCAAAATTGTATCTTTATTAATTAATATTTTATTAATATTGTGATGTCTTAATCAGACATGAGGCACCTAAAAATGGTAAAATAAAAACAACAAAAATGTAGCTTTGGAAACCTTAGCTTTAAACTTCATAGTCTAAACTGAATGACTTTGTAATGACTCAAAGGCATAAGATCTCTTGAAATATAAAAATATTATCCTGTTTATGAAGAATATAAACAGGCTTGTTTATGAGCTCAATATTGTTAATCAGTTTTTTCTATATAATGCTTTGCAATTTATTGGACTTTGTGTCTCTAAAGTAATTGATATAAAAGTATATTTGTCATATTTATTAGTATCAGCCAATGAATTCCAGTGAGTGCTTACACCATATTTTAAACAGAACTGAAATAGCTACTCCACAGCTTTCTGCTCCAGTGCTCTTTTCCATATACTTAAAAAAAGTGTTGGGTATGTAATGAAAAGCTGATCACAGCCACATTTGAGTTAGACCTTCACAAACGTTTTCATGTGAAGGTGGGCAAAAAACTATCAGCCAGGTAATTTTGTGGTCACACTCTTAGTGCCTCTGACCAGTTAGGTCCTTGATTCTAGCTTATTTATTACATAATGTTCAAGTAGGTCAGGTTTGTATATGCACTTGTACACAGTGCATGCTGCCTGCTCCAACTGTGTAATGTTGAACATCTGGGCAGTCTCTTTGTGCTAGTCTGTTGCACAGCACATTCAAGAATGTTAAGTAGCAAATAAGCTCTGCCTAGGGATAGTGCTGCTGATGTTGATAATATTGGCGTGCCCAAAAGAATTAGCACGCTTTTTTAGACTCTGGTCCAACACGTTCTTATTCATGTGAGTAAAATTTTCTCACTGGGGTACTCCTATGGTAATCGATAAACCTTCTCATGGCAATAAAAAAATTAATAACAAAATAACAAAACCAACTAGCTGTTCATCAGAAAAAAAATCCCTCCACTTAAAATTCCCATAGTCAGGAGATGTTTTTTAACGTGGCTCCCTGAGGAGAGGGAGGTAAGGCTTGTACAATTGTGCTTTCTCTTTCTGCCTGTGTCCCTTGGCTATCTGCTTCCTTACAGTTCTGCATCCATTCACTATGTTGGTTGAAATTAGCAACAAGGGCAAGAGGTCCCTGAGTATCACAGGCTTTATAACTATAATCAACCCAGGAGAAAAGAGATTAATGAGGCTGAGTTCTTACTGAAACCTTCACTTCAATAAGTACCAACAATCTACATGTGCAGGACACAGAGAATGACCTATAATCAAGACAAGCCTTCCTTGGTATCTACTTAACAGGCATGTGCAATCTAAAAAAATATTCCTAATATGAGAAACCAGTCATCATTATTTCTGCTGCTCACTCAACTACTCTGGCAGAAAAATGGGCAGTATGTAAAATAAATTGTATGCTTCTAACTGGGAATATACTGAGAGAAATTTCTCACTATATTGATGTGTTTCAATTCTGTCAAAATGATAAATATTCTTTCCATTCTTGCTAGTAGTTGCAAGCAGATCCTGGGAACTTCTGGATATCCTTGTGGAAAACAGGATTTACAATCAAAAAACCCCACACAGAATCACACACAGAATTACAAGGTTGGAAAAGACCTTGAAGATCATGAAGTCCAACCGTTCCCGTCCTATGCTAAACCGTATCTCTAAGTACCTCATCTATCCTTTCTTAAAACACATCCAGAGAAGGTGACACAACCACCTCCCTTGGCAGCCTGTTCCAGGCCCTGACAACTCTTTCAATGATTTTTTTTTTTTCTAACATCTAATCTGAACCTGCCCTGGCACAGCTTTGTGCCATTTCCCCTTCTCCTGTCTCCTGTCACCTGGCTGAAGAGACCATCGCCCACCTCTCTACAACCTCCTAACATGATTTGCCCTCCAGCCCCTTCACCAGCCTGGTTGCCCTTCTCTGGACTCACTCGAGGACCTCAATGTCTTTCTTATGTTGAGGAGCCCAGAACTGGACACTGTACTCGAGCTGCAGCCTCACCAATGCTGAGTACAGGGGCACAATCACCTCCCTAGACCTACTGGCCACACTAGTTTTGATACAAGCCAGGATACCTGTGCCACCTGGGCACACTGCTGGCTCATATTCAGTCTTCAGTGAACTAACACCCCCAGGTCCTTCTCTGCCAGTCTCCCCCAAGCCACTAACGCTGCATGGGGTTGTTATGTCCCATGTACAGTACTCTACACTTGGTGTTGTTAAACTTCATTCCATTGGTCTATAACCATCAGTCCAATCTGTTCAGGTCTCTTTGAAGAGCCTCCCAACCCTCAGGGAATAGGAACAACCCATCAGTACCCACCAGACAATCTTTAAATCAGATTTAGTGTGTGAACTGCAACTGCAGGGCCCTATAGTTAGGTGAAAGAGGGAAAATTAATTGAGGGAAAAGGTGTTCTACTTCTCCTGAATGTGTGTCTATGTCATCTGATGTTATTGCACTATCTGTTTCATCATGAAATACAGTGCCTGAGAAAAATAAAAGTAGATTTGCTGGGCAATTTGTTCATTCTCATTAAATTTAAATGATTAGGTATTCCCTTTATATATATATATATATATATATGTATATATATATGTAAGCAATTTTAGTTTCCTTTTATCCTCATCTAAAGTCTTCATCTGTAATTGCTTTCTTACATTCCCCTCTTCTTGCTTCCATGTGTTGCAGTAGTCAAACAGCTCTTGGTACTAAGAACTGAAATACGCAATGTGTGCGTATGTGTGGGGAAAGAAATATGCAATGTGTGGGGAGAGAAAGCTAACAACCTCTAGTTCTCTGACTTCCTGCATCATGCTTACAATAACCTTTGCTCTACAAAATTTATATCTTGAAAAGACTTTATACCTAATGCCATTTTTTTCCTCATTTCTACACTCACTGTTCTCTACTGAATGTACAAATTAATATACAGGGTTCCCAAAATCAAACATTATGATTTTGTCTTCAGAATATTCACGTCCTCAGTAGTTAGAGAAAAACATTGTCAATAGTTATTTACTATACTGGTTAAATATGATTCACTGTGTATGCCATGCTGCAAATACAATTGGCAGAGCTTAAATGTCGTATCTTCAGCAGAAAAAATCTATAAATTGTTAAAATAAGTTGTTATTCTGGTTTCTGTTTTGTAAAATCTTCTCTCAGCACAATATATGTATGTGTATTTATGTATGCCTATGGACATATATATACATATCAGTGTGAATTCACACACATGTATATGTGTGTGTATGTGTATGTATATAGAAAACATTACTGCCTACAAAGTTTGTGGAACATTATGAGAATGAGAAAATCTGAGTTGAAAACTGACTTACAGGTTTGACAATTCAGCTCAGGAACTTGGTTCAAGGATTGTACTTTGCCCTTTAGAATGAGGTTTTTGCAAACTGGACAGTTCCATGTGTTTATGTATATTTTTTTCCTAATTCCACTTAATTTGACTTAGTTGTTGTAACTTAATCTACACCATTTCCTTGGAGCTAGCTGAAACTCATTCTTACATCTGCTGTAATAATAATGAAACCTGGAGAAGTACTGTTTACAAGGGCATGCACTGATAGAATGAGACGTAATAGTTTTACAGTGAAAGAGGCTAGATTTAGGTTGGACATAAGGACACCAACCTAGATTTAGGTTGGACAGAGAAGCTGTGGCTGCCCCCTCCCTGGCAGTGTTCAAGGCCAGGTTGGATGGGGCTTTGGGCAGCCTGGTCTAGTGGAGGGTGTCTCTGTTCATGGCAGGGGGGCTGGAACTAAATACTCTTTTAGGTCCTTTCCTAACCCAATGATTATGTAATTGGCTTTTTAGTGCAGAAGAGGAGGCTGAATACATATTTGAATTGCCCTCATAGCACTTTAAGTTTTCTTGAGAGGCTGAGACAGTATCTTTTGGAAACAAATTTAGCAGCTACTGGAATGCTTTTGTTCCTACCCTATTGTGCGATTCATTCTAAAAAGTGTTTTATGTTGCTTTGATTCACAGTGGGCATGCAGTATCTCATTATACCTAAGAATAACTGTTTGTTGTCCATATTTCTTAGCATTTGGATTTCAAAAACATTGAATTTTGCTTTTGATCCTTCTTTCGAAAAGATTTAGGAAAAGAAAGGAAAAGACATCATTCCATCCTGTCATTGACAGCAATCTTAGGGAAATCAGGCAGACATTTTATATGTGAATGAAAGATTCTATTCAGCCTTCCAGTTTAATTTCTGTTCTCTCAAAAAGAGAACAAAATAAAAACCACTAACAACAGAAAAAGAAGAAAAACAAAGGAAAAAAAAAAAGGAAGCATCGTTATCACAATACAATAGTTTGAAAAAGACTTTGTGAAGATCACTTCCCACTTCAGGGGCTTCTGCTTATGGCCTGTTTATGTTCATGAGCCATCTTTTTACCAGGTGTTCCTATTCTTTCATTTCCAACAATACTGGCAGTTTCAGGGATTTAGCTTGCTCTCCATCTCCCTTCAATATATAGAAGTCTTTATTTGACCTAAGAAATAATTTATATGAAGCAAAAGAGAAACGTTGTACATGTGACTCAGTGCCTGATCTGGTATTTTGTTTGTTCATTGACTGGGAAATACTGAAGAGGAGTGCAATCATGGGCAGTTTCTCTGACTTAAAAGTTTTGAGATGTTTGGTCTACAGAGTCTTTTGGGAACCTGCATAGTGTGTTGTATCTTTTCTTTCTTTTTTTTTTTTTAAAATCCCACTTTTCTACTAGTTGCTCTTCATTCTTTGTACTAGAAGGGTTCAATTTTTCCTTTTACTGTTTTTCATTTTGTCTTTCCATTATTGCTGCAGAACTTTGTTGTCTTAAATAGCATTTTTTAATCTCCTCAATCTAAATCTGTATCTTTCAGAATTCATTCCATCTGGGACTCAAATCCATGTCTCTTACAATGACTATCATAATTACAAATAAGACTCATTAATTTTAGGTAAAGCAAAACTTCTGCAGCGAACCACCTGTTTTGCAACATTAGGAGATATCTGTCTTTCAGAAGTTTCATGGTTTTGGTGACAATGTGCTTTACTAGGTTGGTGTCCCTTGTCTGTGGCAGGGGGTTTGTAACTCTATGATCCTTGGAGTCCCTTCCAACCCATACCATTCTATGATTCTATGATTCTATGAAGTATGACTTCTTTTTTTTTTTTTGCAGCCATAAACAGAAAAAGGTTTCATTTATGAGGGTAACCCCAACTAGTTTTCATAGGCCATTACAGAAATTCTGTTCCTTTTAATAGCAAATCTTTCAGAAATTGCATGTACTTTTAAAATTGAGATTGGAGATGGTGTTTTCCATTGTTTACAGCTACTTAATGTACTAGAGAGAGGAAGAGAGCTGTTGGCCTTCATTTCTTGCTAAAGATAGGGTAAAGAAACTAATAGACTTAAAGTTTAGGAGCTTGGTGTGTAGAAAGGTCAACATTCCTTTGCTTGTGTGCCATTTCTCACTGTTTTATGAGCAGCAAGATTATCTTCATCATACACGTCTGACAAGCACAAGGTGTTGAAAAGGAAAAAAGAGTTATGGAGAGAGCTAATGACCAGCTGTAGGACCAGCTCAGAGGGAAGTGAGGTGGTTTCTGGTAATGGATTGCCATGGAGCAGTGGCAGTGTATTCCCTTTCCCAACCCCTCTGGCCCCCCCTCACTTGATTCTGGCACTACCAAGAGTGAGATACGCAGTAGTCATTGTGAGACACACAAAAAGAAGAAAAAGTGGTGGTGTGGTTTACCCTGCCTGGCAGCTAAAACAATCACACAGACATTTGCTCAAACTCCAGGAAGACAGGAACACCCGAATTAAGGTTGGTTGTGCAGTCTTATGACTCATAGTTTCTTCTTCCGTACTCATTCTAGGTCTCTCCTCCAGTCACTACCCCCACCTTTTTTTTCTTCTTTTAGTATAGAGTGGTGGTGGAAAATATTATTGGGAAAACAAAATTATTAAATCTGTCTATATGGATCATTACTCCGGTATCTAAGTATCTCACAAACACTATTTATCTTTATTATCTCTTCACAAGAGGCTTATATTATTTATATAATTTACAACAGGACAGCTTAGTCACTAAAAAAAGAAAACTGTAAAACCTGTTTATGATTTTCAGTGCCATATGCACTTTCACATATACTCTGCAAAATGAACACTGTATCTAGCACTTTATATATTCTAGCACAGCTTCTGTTGAGTGTTATTGTAGGCAGTGGTTTAGTGCTCAGCAGTTGTGCTGACTGGGTATTTGAAACTTGTATTGGGCAGGAAGAAGTGTGGAACATAAAATTAACAACAAAAAAAAATCAATGGTAGGTCTAGAAAGTTCTATACTGTGTTTTATTGTTGCTTTCAAGATTACCCAGGAGCTAGCAGGGCTCATTGACAGAGCTTTAAACTAGGCTTGAAGGGAGAGGGTGATAATACCAGGCTTGCCCGCAACGAGTTGTGGGATGACATGCCAAGGTTGGAGGGATGGGATGCCAGTGAGGAGCTCCTGGACAAACTCAGGCACAAAAACAAAACCTGCAGTGTGTGGAAGAAGGAACAGGGAGCCTGGGAGGAATACAGAGAAACTGTTTGAACACTGAAGGAACTGGTGGATGAAGAGGCTAAACCACTCTCCATCAATTTTTAGAAGTCATGATGGTCTGCTGAAGTTCCCACTGACTGGAAAAGGGGAAAAATAACCCCCCATTTTTAGAAAGGGAAAAAAGGAAGACCCAGGGAACTACAGACCAGTCAGTCTCACTTCTGTGCCTGGCAAGATCATGGAGAAATCCTCCTGGAAACTATGCTCAGGCATGTAGAAAATAAGGAGGTGATTGGTGACAGCCAACATGGGTTACACTAAGGGCAAATTGTGCCTGACAATGTTGGTGGCATTTTATAATGGGGTTCCAGCATTAGTGGACAAGAGAAAAGTGACAGGCATCACCTACTTGGACTTGTGCAAAGCCTCTGACACTGTCCCAATATGATATCTAAATTGGAGAGACATGGATTTGATAGACGGACTATCTATAGATAAGGAATTGGCTGCACTAAAAAGAATTGCGGTCAATAGCTTGATGTCTAAGTGAAAATCGGTGACAAGAGGCATTCCTCAGGGTTCAGTACTGGGACCAGCACTGTTTAACATCTTTGTGGATGACATGGACATTGGGATTTAGTAGACCCTCAGCAAGTTTTCTGAAGACACCAAGATATGTGGTGTGGTAAACAGGAAAGAGGTGCATCCAGAAGGACCTCAAGACTCTTGAGAGGTGAGCCCATGAAAACCATATGAAATTCAACAAAGCTAACTGCAAGGTTCTGCACAGGGGTCAGTGCAATCCCAAGCACAACTACAGGCTGGGTGCAGAATGGATTGAGAGCAGCTCTGAGGAGGATTTTGACGTGTTGATTGCGGAAAAGATGGAACCATGCCCTTGCAGCCCACATAGCCAATTGGGCTGTGTCAAAAACTGTGTCAGCATCAGGTCAAGGGAGGTGATTCTGCCCCTCTACTTGGCTATTGTGAGCTGAGAATAATCCGGTGACTAATGCACCTGGAGTAGTGTGTCCAGCTCTCGTGTCCCCAGTACAAGAAAAACATGGAGCTATTAGAGTGAGTCCAGAGGAGGGCCACAAACATGATCCTAGGGTTGGAGCATCTCTCCTAGGAGGACAGACTGAGAGAGTTGGGCTTGTTCAGCCTGAAGAAGGTTCTGGGAGACCTAATTGCAGCTTTCTAGTACCTGTAGGGGTTCTACAGGAAAGCTGGAGAGGGACTGTTTATCAGGGAGTTTAGTGATAGGACAAGGGATAATGGGTTTAACCTAAAAGAGGGTAGATTTAGATTAGATATTAGGAAGAAATTCTTTACTATGGGGCTGGTGAGGCACTGGCACAGGTTGGCCAGAGAAGCTACAGAAGCCCTCTTCCTGGAAATGTTCCTGGCCAGGTTGGATTGGACTAGATGATCTTTAAGTTCTCTAGCTTTTGAAGTAAGAAAAAAAAAACAGTTGAAATTAAATTAAAATTGACATTGAATTGAATTGACAATGACATTTTCAGAATGCAGTACTTTCCATGCAGTTATTAGAATGTTTTCTTATGCTTTGGGGTATTTAAGTGTGTGGGATTTTTAATCTTCAAAATATATAAATTATATTTTTTAGGAAAAGTGTTTCAATTGAGACATTTTTATTAGAATTTCCAATATTACAAAAATACTGACAGAAAGAAAAACAACCCTAGTCTATTTTTTAGAGTGTATTGAATGCTTCACAAAGGAATTAACTCCTGACAGATGTGCAGAAGCAGCCTCTTAAGTTTATACTTTGATATTTTATGCACACAAAAGATGGAAAATGTAAATATATCCTCATGTCTGAGCAATGGATGTTAATAGATTCCGGTTGGTCTCTCTGGGACAACTATAATCCAGAAAATCAGGAAGAAAGAGTTAAACAAAATCACAGAATCACATAATCA
>VZTU01011114.1:1538-28144 GCA_013400835.1 Zapornia atra
TGGGTTTTTCTCCCCCCCCCCCCCCCCCGATATTACTGTCCACTCTAGAAAGCCTGCAGAGATGGAGCAAGTTCCATGTATATATATTAGATATTTTAATCTGTTATTACATAATTATTTTGAAGAATCATGTGATTAAAATCTTTTTGCATAGCTTCTTGCATACTATTTTGGAAAGACCGCTCAGTCATTTTTGGTAGGATCAAGGCTTACAGAGGAAAACAAAATCATTGATCATGAGTCAAAGCTAACATGAAATCCATTTCTCCTTTGGTAGCTGTCTGTTCTTGTTTTACTTTCTATGCAACTCTCAGACAAAAATCTTAAGCAGCATGACAACATTTCTGATAAAAGGTGTACTTAGAAAATGTCCCCTTGCTAATTATATTTCATACATATCTAATAAATATATTTAAAATAATTTTCTTATTTATTAATTGGAAACAGAGTTCAAAGACAATAAGAAAATAGAAAAAAAGAAAAATCTGAGTTTCCACTGATAAATGATTCCATCTGGTGATCCATAGTGTAAATGGAAATAACTGAAATCTCTATTCATACTTGCTTGATCTGTACCCAAAACAACCACTTATTCCACTACTGGCTAACACATTCAGTGAGAATGGAAAAGCAACAGATTGTAATGAGATTTTGAGGGGCTGGTTTCTGAAATGCTTTGCCCTTCACCTGTCAGTCTTAAGAATCGGAGACTACAGGAAAACAAAATTGCTTGGGTTATGAGAACTGGTTTTCCCATTACTACTGAAATCACTTGGGTTTCACTTGGGAAATACCTGAATATACATTCACCTAGATCTAAGTTTTGTTTAGCAAAATACTGTCTATTCAATATGTAAAGAAGTGTGCATACAGTAGAACCTGAAAAGTAAATGACAAAATCTTAGTTGCAGCTATGTCATGCTGATTTAATGCACAGTGTGATGGTTTCAGATATGTTGTTCTCAATAGTATGCATTCAATTCCACAGAAGTATGTTATGTTTATTCATAACAAAATAGCAGATGCTGCTGTATTTTGCTAGCTTGGATGGTTATATGCTGTGTAGAAATACACACTGGATGGGCAAGTCCTGACTAGAAAAAGCTGGATTTAAGAAATAAATGTATTGATGTAAATTAAAATGTATTGACTTTGACAAAAAGTTATTGGCTTCTATAAACATGTGTTTTGAAAGAAAAGCTATTTTTATATAAAAATATAATTCTATCAGTGGGAAGGTTGGAAGGCGCTGTTGCTGATTTCAGAAGCAATTTATAATATATTAAACTCAGTAAAATTACATTGATTTCAGTGTGTATTGCATGTATTTCTCTGAAATTGTACTGTGCCAAAAAATAAACTAAATACAAATCCAACTCAAACATTTCTGGTCTCAAAACCTTTGTGTTAACTCTGTGCAGGTCAACACTGTTCGTCTTTATTAGATCATGCAGATTTATTTTAGCTTCTTCAATTTGCTGGTCCATCTGGCTTCATATAAGTTCATGGGCCCCAAAGGGATTCATCCCGGGGTGCTCAGGTAGCTGGCTGATGTCATTGTGAGAACTCTCTCAATTATTTTTCAACAGTCTGGGGATTCTGAAGAGGTTCCTGTTGACTGGAAGCTCAAAAAAAATCCCAATTTTCAAGAAGGGTAAGAAAGAAGACCCTGGTAATTACAGGCCTGTAAGTCTCACCTCAGTGCCTGGAAAATTATTGAGAAAATCATACTGGGAGTGATTGAAAAACACCTGAAAGACAACACAGTCATTGGTCACAGCCAACATGGATTCAGAAGACGAAGGTTCTGTCAATCCAATCTGATTTCCCTTTACAAAAGGTCACCCAGCTGGTTGACCAAGGGAAAACAGTTGATGTTATTTTTTTTTTTAATTTCAGTAAAGATTTCAATATTGCATCTCATGGCATCTTGCTGGAATACATGTTCAGCATGCAACTAGAAAAAGCCATAATGAACTGGATGTACAATTTGCTGAAGGGTCCAGGCCAGAGTGTGATAGTGAATGGGGTTACATCTGGCTGGTGGCCAGTCACTAGTGGGGTTCCTGAGGGCTGCATTATAGGTCCAATTCTTTTTAACATTTTTGTATATGACCTGAACTCAGGACTAGAGGGTGTCAAGTAATTTTGCAGATGACACCAAACTGGGAGGATCTGTTGACTCCACTGAGGGTGGAGAAGCCTCGCAGAGAGACCTGGACAGATTAGAGAGGAGGAGAATCACCAACAGCATGAAATTTAACAAGGGCAAGTGCCAGATTCTGCACCCAGGAAGGCACAATTCTGGCTGCACATACAGACTGGTGGATTAGACGCTGGAGGCCAGCCATGCTGGGAAGGATTTGAGGGTCTTTGTCAACAGAAAGTGAAACATGAGCCAGCAGTGTGCCCAGGAAGTCAGAAGGGCCAAACTGTATCCTGGGGTGCATCAAGCACGGCATTGCCAGCTGGTTCAGGGTTGCATTGGTGCAGCCTCACCTCGAGTACTGTGTGCAGTTTTGGACAGCACAGTACAGGAGGGACACAAAACTACTGAAGAGTGATCAGAAGATGGTGAAGAGTCTGGAGGGGAAGTCTTGCAGGGAGAGGCTGAAGTCTCTTGGTTTGTACAGCCTGGAGAAGAGGGGGCTGAGGAGAGGCCTCATCACCGTCTATGGCTTCCTGATGAAGGGGAGTGAAGGGGCAGGCACTGATCTCCTCTCTTTGACGACCAGTGGTAGAACCTGAGGGAACAGTACGAAGCTGCAACAGGGGAGAGTGAGGCTGAATATTAGGAAGAGGGTCTTTACTGAGACAGTGGTCGAGCACCAGAACAGACACCCCAGGGAAATGGTCGCAGCACCGAGCTTGGCTGAATTCAAGAAGCATCTGGACGATGCCCTCAGTCATGTGGCCTGACTTTTCTGGCCCTGTGTGGAGCCACGAGTTGGACTCGATGATCCTTATGGGCCCCTTCCAACCCAAGATATTTTATTATTCTAATTTTTAGTCATCTTTACTTACATTTCTGAGACTTCAGTTTCAGTAATTTATGAGCTGCCCCTCATTCATGTCTCTTTGATTTCTAATTGATGCACATCAGTCACAGCTATGCCTTTACTTGAATTAACTCCTTAAGCCATGTTTCAAAGGCATATGCTTCCAAACTTCAGTTCAGAGACTTGAAAGGTACACTTTTTTCCCCCATTATTTTTTTATTGCTATTTGAGGAAAGAGGTGTCATTCCTTTTTGGGGTACTTTGGGTAGTGTTTTTTGGCTTTTTTCACTTTTTTTTTTTTTTCTGAGAATATACCTTTGTGGTGGTTTAGGCCTGGCTGGAAGCAAGACACCCACCAAAGTCAGTCTATCACTCCCCTTTTCAGTTGGAAAGGGGAGAAAATATATATTGAGAGGCTTGGAGTCATGG
This sequence comes from Zapornia atra, assembly GCA_013400835.1. Lineage (NCBI taxonomy): Eukaryota > Metazoa > Chordata > Aves > Gruiformes > Rallidae > Zapornia > Zapornia atra. The sequence continues at coordinate 4,967 of VZTU01011114.1, forward strand.
ACAAGGTGAGATCATGCCGCAATTAGCGTCACAGGAAAAACAGACTCAACACAGAATAAAGGAAAGAAAACTCTCTAATTTATTACACTACATTACACACCCAGTGAAACCTTACCTTACTCCCCACTCCTCCCTTCTTAGGAGACTTCACTTTATTCATGATTTTGCTACCTTCTTCCCCTCTCATTGTGGCATGAGGACGGGCAGGGACTGAGGAAAATGGGGGTTTTGATTAGTTCCTCACAAGTTATTTTCCTTCTTGGCTGGGGGAGCGGGGGGTGGCATTCATTCTATACACCCTTCCCCTGCTGCACGGTGGGGTCCCACCCACGGGAAACAGTCCTCCACAAACTTCTCCATCGTGAGCCCTTTCTCACAGGGCTTCAGCTCTTCACCAGCTGCCCCAGCATGGGTCACTTCTGTGGCAGGCAGTCATAAATCACAATGTCTCTCAGTCTCTCAGGCCCAGTCCTCCACGGGGTCACTAGTTTTCCCCCCAGCAAACCTGCTCTGGCATGGATCTCTCCCTTGTTCATCTCTGTGTCTATCTCTCTCCATGGGCTGCAAGTGCTGGCAGGGACCTTCTCCAACATGGGTCACAGCATCTCCTGTGTGGGGCCTCTTCACAGGCTGCAGGTGGGGTCTTCGCCTTTTCCATGGGCTGTGGGGGACACACGGATTCCATCATGGGTTTCTCCACAGGCTGCAGGGGCATCTTTCTCTCCCACACCTGGGGCGCCTCCCCCACCCTTCACTGATCTTGGTGTCTGCACAGTTCCTTACATCTTCTCACTCCCTTCTCTGGTGGCAAAAAGCAGCTGCTTGCATTTTTTTTTCTCCTAAATGGGATTCACAGAGGCGCTGTGACTATTGCCAATTGGCTCGGCCTTGGTCAGCAACAACTCTGGCTGATGTTTTCTCTCTGGGGCCTGCAGGGAGCCTCCAGCTGCTTCTTGCAGAAGCCATCTCTGCAGCCCTCCCTTCTCTACCAGTACCCAGCTATGCAAAACTGAGACAACCTTTCATGTGAGTTGGAATCTGATTAAATTTCTTTTTCATTGGAAGTTAGCAGGTATTGTTCTATTCTGTTTCAAACATAGCTGCTGAGACTTTTTTTTATAAGGTACAGAATTTCCTTTCCTTTTTCCTAATGAGAGCTTCAGCTCTTTCTATGGAATTAGCAGCTAGGAAAATATGTTAATAATAACAAATAAGAAAGTAGTCTTTCTTGAGCTAATGAAATTTTTAATTCCATGGTGTTGAATGGCATGCAGAAGTAACCCCTGCAGCCTGCCCCCTCCCACCTTACCATGCAAACCCATGACACATGGTTTGTGATTCCATACTTCCACAACTATAGCTTGAGTTCTAAATGCAAAGGGGTTTATCCTTGAGAAATCTCTTCTTCACATTCTAGCTCTTAAAAGTAAAAATGGCATGCTGAGCTTGTTTTGATAACTCAATGAAAAATTAGCATTTATGAAGACATATAGGAAAATAAATTATTGAAGACCAGGAACTACTTTCATTTATGTGTGTAGATAAATATAATTGAAATAGAAATGAAAGTTACATGAAAATAATTACAGTAATGATAAAAAAATTATTATGCAATATATCATTTTCTGCATACAGATATTCATATCAAACAGCTGGTCAAAAAATCAGCTACTCGTAAATTGTTTGTTCAGTTAACTGTAAATATTTAAACAAGAAAAAGTAAATGATACTTGTAAGAAGGCAAGAGATGAAGATGGGCAATAACTTTCCCATACCCGAATTATTGTATAAATAATTTCAAGTTCTTCTGGAACCTTTAAAATAACTGTGTTCTTTTTTTAAAGAGAACAAGAAAATTCTTGCTGGCCATAACTAGTATCACACTGGTGATGTTACTCAGAATCATAGAATCATAGAATGTGTAAAGTTGGAAGGGACCTTTAGAGGTCATCTAGTCAAACACCTTGCATTAAGCAGGGACATCTCCACTAGATCAGGTCCCTCAGAACCCCATCAAGCCTGACCTTGAATATCTCCAGGGATGGGACCTCCATCACGTCTCTGGGCAACCTGTTCCAATGATCTACCACCTCATATTGAAGAATCTTTTCCTAATACACAACCTAAATCTCCCCTTGTCTAGTATAAAACTGTTACCCCTTGTCCTACTGCTACACACCCTCATGAACAGTTCTTCCCCAGTTTTCTTTTAGGCACCTTTCAGGTACTGGAAGTCTGCTATAAGGTCCCCCTGGAGCCTTTTCTTCTCCAAGCTGAACGAGCCCAACTCTCCCATCCTGTCTTCATAGGAGAGGTGGTCCAGCCCTTTGATCATTTTTGTGACCCTCCTCTGGACATACTCCAACAGGTTGACGTCTTTCTTGTGTTGAGGGCTCCAAAGCTGGACACAGTACTTCAGGTGAGGTCTCATCAGAGCAGAGTAGAGGGGCAAAATCACTTCTCTTGATCTGCTGGCCACACTTCTTTTGATGTAGCCTAGGTTGCAGCTGGCCTTCTGGACCGCAGATGCACATTGGTGGCTCACGTCCAGCTTCTCATCGACCAAGCACTTTGCACTTGGTTTTGTTGAACCACATGAGGTTCATCTGGGCCCACTCCTCCAGCCTGTCCAGGTCCCTCTGGATGGCAATCCCATCCTTCCAGCACATTAACTTCACCACTCAGCTTGGTGTCAGCAAATTTTCTGAGGGTGCACTCAATCCCACTGTCAATATCATTAATAAAGATATTAAGTGGCAGTGGTCCCAGCACAGACCCTTGAGGAACTCCACTTGTCACTGTCTTCCATCTGGACTTGGAGCCATTGACCACCACCCTCTGGATGTGCCATCCAGCCAATTCCTTATCCACTGAACAGTTCACCCATCAAATCTAGATCTCTCCAACTTAGAGAGAAGGATGTTGTGGAGGACCATGTCAAAGGACTTGCAGAATGAGAGCCATGTTCTTCTGACTGTGATCAGGAACTTCAAAGTGTGGCTATTTCTGTCAGATTTGCCTCAGAAGCTTTCACCTGTACAGATACCTTTTGTTCCCCCTCCGCCAAACTCTATACAAAGTGGAGCAGTTCTGATGGGAAGGACTGAAACTTCATAACTTCATCTTCAAAAAAGAAATAGGTCTCAGTACAAGCGGGAAGGCTAATTTCAGGTATTACTTCTGACTGAGGTAGGTGTTTCTGGATTTGACTTGAGTTTATGCTACTTGTGCTACTGCTTTTACTGAAAAAATTGCTGTACTGACATCCTTTCACCAATTAAAACTATGCTCAAACCAGTATGTTCCTGCAAAAAGAGTATTTTGGGGAAGCTTCCATTTTCCATCAATGTGAATGTAACAGAATAATTTCAAAAATATTCTGATGAAGTTAATAAAAGCTCAGTATCCTGTCATTAATTCATACAGAATCAATTTTATAAGCGCGCCTTCAGAGCTACCACTGTTCATCCTACAATTCACATTTCTTACCTTTCTTAGGGTTCTCTTTCTGCAGGTCCTTGAAAACACAATAGCTTGACATTTTTCAATGTTTTTAAGAGGGCTTGTGAAGTGTACAGAAACTGTGTGGAAAACTGAACAAACTTCAAAAAACCCAATAGAAGTTTTGAAGAAAGAAAATGCAGCTCAAAACCTACTCTTTGAATGATAGTCTGCTGCATATATGGATTTAAAACCTTGATCTTAGGTTTTCCAACTGATTTTTTTTTCTTGCTTCATAATGAAAACTGAAAAAAAAAACACCTTAACATGGCAAAATTAGAACAACTGCATGTAAGGACCTATAGACTGTGTTTTATTTCAAAAGGAAGATATAAAATTCACATGAGGGAAACATGTGAACCATCTAAGTAAATAGCATATGAGTTATACTGTTTCTACTCCTGTTCTAACAGCTAATACTTTAATAGGTACATTCTGCATTACTTAAGACATAGCAAGACAGCATCTATCACTGAGAGTACATAAATTTGTAAAAGATATATTTGGTGTATGTCAGGTAGAATAAAATAGCAATGAGGATAATGACTTCTTTTAAATAACTTTCTTAGGTGCACAAAAAGAATCCTCCATTATATTTTTGGAGAACATTCAATACATTTTAATTTTTTAAAAGCCAAATGAAGGTCTATATAGGAATATATGAATATTAATAGTAATAATTAATGAATGCAAATAAAGTAATAGTAACAGAAGCACTAAGGGAACAGTGATACAAGAGCAGCTGAGTATTAAAGTAGTAAGTCACAGAACTCCAGTTCCCTCAACTCTGAAGAGAAATGTGAAGGTTTGCTACAGTCTCATAATGAACTTTAGAGTAGTATCTGATGAAGATTCAAAATTGCCCTCCTGGGAGAAATAAGTCAGTGGTAGGCCTGTGTTCTACATAACCCTCCTCCCCTCTACACAGACATACATACATGCACTGGCCTGAAAGACTGGGTGACTGAGCATGCTCAGAGGGTCTGCTGGCATGGAAATTTTTGTCATTGCACAGCCATTCTGTGCATTAATTCCTTTTGAGATTGTGTATTGCTAACAAGCCTTGCTCATTCTGAGTCACAGACGATGTGTGGCACATTTTCTTCACTGTAAATAAGTGTTCCAGCACTTTCTGAGCAATCTGTGGAATGTAAATAAGTTTCCATTCGTTACGTAGGAGTTTCACAACTATAAGGGGTAACTTCCAGGGAGTCAGCAAACTTAAAAAGGTTGAAATTCACTGCCTAAGTACGTGTTTCAGAAGATAAGTGACTTGTGGTAAAAGGAAGCATAATGAAATACAGAAATGTTGTTTTGCTAAGATCAGGATGCCCCCCAGTATTTGCATCTATTACTAAGTGGTGCTGCTTTGATTTCATCAGTTCCTCCTCTTTTCATGGTGCATATTGCCAATAAAGCACATTCCTACACACAAATGATTTATACTGTGCTGAAATAAAATGTCTTTAGACAGTTAAAATGACATCCTTTTAAGTGTGTAGTACAGCAAGAAGCCTGTCTTAAATGTAATATAATTTCAGGTTTCCAAAGTAGTTTCTACATAAAAGCTGATGACAACTACACCACCAACAAAAAATCAGAATGAAATGTCTGTAGAAAATACACTGGGGAAGAAAATTAGGCGGGCAGTAAAGTTTACAGAAAAACAAAAAAGGCAACAAAGGACAACATTCAAAATAAACATAACTCCCAGTTTTGTTAAAAGCACGATGGGAGTTCACCATCTGCTTTATATTATTTTAATTCTCTGGTTTCATATCATTGCATTTGGGATTGGGTAGGTAATGACCTATATTTTGACTTCTTCATTTCCCTCTTTCCACATTCCTTCTCCCCTTTCTGCATCACTTCCCCTTAGGAAACTGAAAACTGAAAGACACATGTATGGATATATATAAAACCCCCAGCATTTTCTGTAACCTAACAGAGAGCAGACTGAAATGTTGATAATGCAGGTGCCCTGGAAGCTTGTTCGTGCTGCATTCTTTGCCTGGAAGACACCTGTTCAGTAATTATATGGCCAACAGTACATTAGCCACATTGCCTGCTGGATTGCAGGTGTTTGAATCTATAGGGAGAAGGTCATTACATTAACATTTCTCTCCATCTGGCCCAAAGTAAGCAAAGTGTATATGGGATGCCGAGACTGCTCACTTCAGGGGATGTCTCTCTGTCCATTTATCATTTAACATGCTACACTTCCCAAATTTCTAGGATGGACAGCCATTATGAATTTCTATTTGTGAGGTTTATTAAAAACAGTACTGCTCCAGGTAAATTAATTTACTCCTGATTGTAAATACACACTAATAAAAGTACCTCCAATCGCCCGTCTGGGCATTGAATTGTTTGCCTGTTTTTACAGTTACTTAAAGAAAAATGTTCCATGGAGAAAGAGGTTTGGATGAGGAGTTTTACATTGCCTGCTGATGTTAGTCCAACTATAGAAAGGTTGGTAGTACAAATGCCCATGAGGTACCTCAGACAGATTTTTATATACTAAATGGGCATGGGCACTTCTGCATATCTTTTTTGTTTGTGACACATATCAAGTAGAAGGGTAAAAACAGAGGAGGCATGTTTTAACTTTGACAAACTATGTTAGCATGGCATTGTTTCTAGAAATTTGTCAAGATGCAATCATTAAGGAGGAAGGAAAACTACTTAAGCCACAGCTTTCTTACTGGAAATTTGCTGGCAGCTTGCCACTGAGCAATCCAGCAGTGAGTCTGAAAGCTTGTTTTTATGCTTACAACTGCCCAAGTGTCTGCCACTGTTTGTATGCAAATCCAGATATGCAGCTAAGCAGACTGCTATGGCTATGCTTTGCGTGTAAAGAAGGGAGAAAACTTCCATGGGGAAAGTTGAAGAGCCCCAATTTACAAATTATTAATGTGATTTAATGAATTATCTGGTCAGTCTGAAAATCAGATATGGATATTTCAACACTTTAGATCGAAAGATATTGGAGCTACTTGTAAAGATGGGAGGGGGGAGAGTATTTACAGATATTTCTGTATGATGTATTTGGCTGCAGCAGACAGGGACTCAAAACTGGTGATCCAGAATATCCTTTGCAGTCTTCTCATAGAGTTAATAAACAAAAGAGAATCCTTTCACTGTACTTCTGCTCTTATAAGGAAAGTTTTGGCCTACATGTCCTAGTTTACCATTGTCATTGATTTCATAGAACCGCAGAATGGAGGGTTTCACAAAAGTAGAGAGATTTGAAGGAATCTCTGGAGGTTATCATGTCAAACCCTACTGCTCAAGCAGAGCCACAGAGAGCAGACTGCCTAGAACCATTTCTTTCCAGATGGCTTTTGAACACTTCCTGTGGGCGCCTGGCTAGCTGATCCAGACAAGAGTTACATCTTGCTGCTGCTTGCAAAACAGCCATGGGAAAGCTTTGCTTCTTGCTGAACACTGAAACAAAGTAAGTCACTGATAAGGAGCTAAAGCAACTGTAACGAGCTCCTGGTACTGAGAAATTCCGCTGTGGTGATACAAAGGTGAAGATGGCCTTTCCCCCCCACCTTTACTCATGCTCAGATAATTGGGGAGCAATTGCAAAACCTCCCTTGAAGCTCTCAGCTTCTTTGTTGTGCGCCCCCAGCCCACTTGCTGGTGGGGTGGTGTGAAAAGCAGAGAAGCCCTTGGCTATGTGTAATCCAGCCATTGAACCAGTTCTCAACACACCTCACTGTCTACTCACACAACCCACACTTCCTAATCTTGTCTATGAGGATTTTATGGGAGACGGTATCAAATACCTTGCTGAAGCCAATGTAGACTATGTGCAATGCTCTTCTCCCATATACCATGCCAGTGAAGCCATCGTGGAAGGCTACCAGATTTGTCAGGCATTATTTTCCCTTGGTGAATCCATGTTGATGACTCCTGGTAACCCTCTTTCCCTCCACATGCTTAGAGATTACATCCATAATGACCTGTCCCATCACCTTTACAGGCATGGAGGTGAGGTTGACTGGCCTGTAGTTTCCTGGGTCCTCCTTCTTGCCCGTTTTGAAGACTAGAGTGATACTGGCTTTTCTCCAGTCTTCAGGCACCTCTACTGTTCTCCATGACCTTTCAAAGATTATGGACAACATCTTTGCCTTCTGCAACATTGGAGAGCCTAAATAAATGCCTGCCTTTCGCATGTTTCCATACAAGCATCTTAAACTGGAAGTGATGGCTTCTCTGCAGACACCAGGCAGGGTTTGGGTTGAGGCAGAGCCCAGCTCCCCTCAACAGCATTATAAACTGCACAGGTGTCCACTGGTAACTGCATGTCTTAATCTTTGACCAGGCATTGCAGCTGATGCTGAGATGCAGAGAAGCCACATCCATAATAACCTAACGCTGTGCCCTGTTTCAAATTACTAGAGCCGTGCCTTGGCTGATGCATTACACCTTGTTTGGCTCCTTTGTTTGCAGTGCTCTGGTGGCTCATGCTCTCTGGATGGGTTGTGAGGGTGACCGTCATGGCTCTGTGACTGCCCAGTCTGCTTCAGGCTGCTTCTTCTCATGAGAGTTTCCATTTCCTGGTGTGTCCCGCTGCTCCTTTGGCATTAACCTGCCTCCTGTGTGCCAAGAACTGCACCTCCACCACAGATTTGGCTGGCTGCAGAGCAGCCCCTCTTGGTGACTGACCATTACACTGTGTTTAAAAGTGGTGACCAAGTCCTTTCTTGATGTACTTTTTTTTTTCCTATTTTTGGTTTTTTGGTTCACATTGACCCCGTCTGGACTGCTAAACACTCTGGCTATATATTGGCAAGAAGCATGTAGCCATGAAAAAGAATGTGACTCATTCAAATTAAAAACAAATACAAGGAAGAAGTAAGAGAACAGTAAATGCAAACAGAAGAGACATGATGTCATGGAAATTAATGTAAGATCAGCTTGGCATCTGTGTAGCATGATTTAGTGCAGTCAATACAGAAGCCACTTTCAGAAGTAGAGGAAAGGTAAGAAACAGAATACAAACAAAATTTGCTTTATACAACAAAGCAACCAGATGCCAAAAAACAGACACTTAGAGCTTATATGGGTTTAGGTCTATAAAAGATAAATGTTACGGAGTGGGATCAAAAATACAACTTATTTTTAATGTGTGTGTGTTCGTCTGTCTTTTCTTAAATTGTGGTTGAATTTCAAAGATAAAAATATGATAAACTTTAGCTGAACTATTTGCCTGACATTTCCTGAAATTTATGAGGTTCAATTACCAAAAGTTTATTAAATTAGGTAAATTTTGCACTAGTTTAATTTGACAGAAAATGAATGAAAGAGCTTGGACACTGTTTAGTTGTCTAATCTGACAGATTAGCTGTTTAAATTTATAGTGACTAGTGATTTTTTTCTATTTTATAATATGCAATAGAAAAAAAATGGAAGAGACATAATGGAAAGATAATTCAACTCTAATATTTTGCATTATAAATTATCTTTTTTTTCATTATATTTATGTTGTCATTTAAAACATAACCCATATCCCAAAGTCTGAAAATAATTTGTACATTAAAATATCCTTTCTATAAAAAAAATAGACATATAAGAGAAAATTTCTGATTTAAACTCTCTCAGCTGCCTTTAAAACTTTAAAGGTGGTTAAGTTTTATTTCAAAGGACGTGTATGGGATTATGATTTAATATGTCAATAACTTCTAATTTTTATTTCTTTTTTATAATTACAAGTGTTTATGTAAATCCTCCATAGGTTTACTATTTGTAAGTGCAGTGATTGAAGAAAATTTCACTAAGTATAGAATATGAAAATGTGGAAGTGGCTGGAATGAGATAAAAAACAACATGTTGCACAGGAAGAAGACCAGAAAACTATACTTTATTCACAAAGTACTGATATTTTAAGAATTTTAAATTATATTTTCATGGTTTAGCCCCAGCAGCAGCTGAGCACCACATGGTAACTAGCTCACCCCTCCGCAGCAGGATGGGGAGAACAACAAAGGCAACCCTCGTGGATGAGGACAGTTTACTGGGACGCCAAAGGGAGGGAGGGAGAAAGAACAGCAGAACTTATAACAGAATAAACAAAGCTGGTGACACACAGTGCAGTTTCTCACTCACTCGGTGACCATAAAACCCAGACCACATGCTCAGACCTGTCATGAAGTCAGACTGTCCCCACGCTGCATGTCCTGGACTGCCACTGTCCCTCACCAACTAGCCCATTTCTATGCTGAGTGTGTTTACATGGTGAGGAATACACCCTTTGACTAGTTTGAGTCTCCTGTTCTGGCTGTGTCCCACACCAACATGTGATGAGAATTAACCCTATCCTAGACAAATCCAGGACATACATCAATGAACTGTAACTAAAGTAGAATCGATTATATATTTCACTTAAGTTTTGAACATGTTAAATTCAGGATGTAGCTAGCATAGACAAAAGGGTGAGAAGCGAAGTCTTTCAATAGAGTAAAAATTGTCAGGAAAATGGAAAGTAATAAAGGATCGGTTTGCATAATGTGAAGAACAGTCAAAAAATTGTCTTTCAAGAAAAACAATTATTTAAAAATATTTATATGTGGAATACTGTGTTCATTTTTAGTCCCCCCTATATAAAAGAGTTGTGGACAAGTTAGAGAGATGAGGACAGGATGGAGAGAGTCCAGAGAAGGGCTACAAAGATGATCAAAGAACTGGGAAGCTTGCCTAATGAGGAAAGGCTGAGAGAGCTGGGCTTGTTCAACCTTCAGAAAAGAAATCTTAGGGGAGACCTTATCATCGTGGTCCAGTATTTAAAAGCTAGTTTAAGAAAATGGAGATGCCCTTCTTCCACAGAGTCACATGGAAAAGATATGGGGTTGTGGGTACAAATTACACCTAGGGAGATTCTGATTGGACACAAGAGTAAAGGTTTTCTCAATGAGAACAATCAGGCATTGGAATAATCTTCCAAGGAAAGTGGTGGATTCCCCAACACTGGACATTTTCAAGATTCAGCTGGACAGTGTACTGGGACATCTTTTCTAGTTCATGATTTTGCAAAAAAAGCTTGGACCAGTTGATCCTTCAGGTACCTTTCAACAATTCTATGTTTCTATGATTCCATGATTTACACAAGCTATTTAACAATTGTTCCTCCGTTTTGGGAAAGTTAATAGTATTTTTCATTACTTTCCTAATACAAATATGCTTAAGTTTTTGTAGGTATTGCATCTGAAGCAAATGCCAAATAGTGTGTTATTTATTCGTATTTTCAAACACCGACTAATAAATTACATTTTCATAATAGTTTAAAAAAAAACCCCTGAAGATATAAGTTGAGAAAAGCAGAGCAAGACTTTGAATAATAACATCTATGCTTAGTATTATGTCATTGTCTTATATGATCTGTCCAGAACTGCGTAAAAAAATAAAAAATAAAAAAAAATTTGTTCAGTGTCAACTCAGAAAAAAGTTAAGGTCAAATCTGAAGAAGTTTTTAATTAAATCATTCATTTCCTTTGACACCTTCTCTCTACAGTGCTCATTTCTGTTTCCTCTGCACTTCTGCAATGTTAAAGAAATAAATCATGGTATTTTAAATAAAATGTATCAGAATTTTATTTTACTCATCCAAATAATTTCAAAATATGATTCACGTCAGTACATTTTTTTGCTTGTCCTGTGATTTACATGTGACTGGAACAATTCAACACTCACTCATAAATGATTTAAGTGACTAAATTATAGATTTTCTGAGTAAAAGATTCAACATTACAGGTTGTAGTCTTGGTCTTGATACAGTTAGAATTAACTCTGATCCTCCTGGTGCAGTTTTACTTTAAGTGAAAGAGGTTGTGTTACTAGTATTATGAGTAGTATTAGTATATTACCTTTGGGTTTTATTTAACAGCTTGCTTTTTAAAGCTTGCTTTCATTGCCATTACTTTGTCACCTTTCTGATTTCTGGCAACAGTAGAAGTTAGGTATTACAGAGACAAACTTCCTAATGAGCTGGACCCCTTACCTGGGTTGATTAAGAAGTCCTTTTGTCTGTCAGGTCCTATGCCAAAGTGGAAACACTGAAAAGATTTTAATGTGGGAGAAGGCAGACTTTGCACCATTAAGCAGCTGCAGGGATGTGATGTTAACCATGTCTGAAGAGAACTTCTTATCACCATACATGGAAGATCTGAGATGTGACAACTGTGAGACCAAAGCAGGAGAGGAAACTGGAAGGTGGAATAACGTTTTGTAAAACAATCCAGTATATCCGATGCTTGAATATATTTTGATTTGTGATGTAAGGGGTGTGTGTACGTCATGTGAGACCAGGCCTTCGTGTCATTTACTTGGTAATATGGAGGTCTCACCTTGTTTCAGTCACTTTTATCCCTCAGAGAAATTTCCCTTTAGTAAGAATAGAGATACTCCTTAAATAGTTTTGTTTCTAAAACTAGAGCAAATATCTTCAAACAGCAAGTCATCTACCTCTAAGCTTACCTGGGAGTACAATGCCTTCATCGTTTCCCAAAATGGCTGTGGTCTGATATGCCTAAAGATGCCTGAATCACCTGTTTCCTCAGAACCTCAAAAATAGTGAGATAGTCATTACACAGCTGAGTAAAATAGATTGTGAGACATATGAGATCACATCCACTGGTTTGCTCACTTCAGCTCTCTCTGATTTTTTTTAACCAGTGAATTGAAGGAGAAAGGAATGTGTCCTGATAAAGTCTGTGAGGAGGTACTAGGAGAACTATCAGCATTGATCAGTACATCTGGAAATAGCAGTCAGCCTGTCTATAAAGCACAAGAAACATACTAGAGAGCGTTTCACAGGTTTATGGACAAGTTGTGAGAGTATCTAAATAAAAGCATCAATTAAATAAAAAACTTATGCACTTGATCCTGTCCAAAGTAATTTGGATATAGGGAAGAACAGCTAGAATGGCAGTTATTAAAGCTCTGGTATTTGCTTCTAAGAACTTTAAAACATAATCCATTTCATTTTTATATCATTTTTAAGCTCTGCTTATCAGTTATTTAGGATCTCATTTTCCAAAGTGGTCAATAAAGCTTTTAACAAATTCTCATTTATTTGCTAAGTTATCGGGAGCTATTTATTGACTTTCTATGCAGTTAGGCAAGTGAATTCAGTATATGTTGTGGGAATGTGTTCATACAGTCAGAGTACTTCATACCTGGCATGTTTGCTTTGTTATTGTTGTTGTTGGGGGGTTTTTTGTTGTTTTATTTTGGGTTTGGGGATTGGTTTTCTTTTGTCTAGAAACTTAAAATAATAGTACTATCATCTGGGTCATTGTAATAAGAAGTTAGTTAAAGAGGCTGGGATAATGTTCTCTCATATTATCAGAACTGATCCAGTATACAATTCTGTAAATTAAATTAAGATTAGAAAAGTGAGCAATTTAAAACGGATGAAGGAATTAAGAAACTAAAAAGATTTTCATATTTACAGCGTATCTCTTTGCATCTGATCATAGGATCTCATAAATGTAAGCTATGAATGCAAGGGGTAGGTACTATGCCCTTGGATTTCTGAGCCAGAGTATACTGTCACGTTTGCATTACCTTCCATCCTGAAAAAAAAGTTGCAAGTGTCTTGGAAAAAAAAGACCTGTCTGGGCAAAATAAATCTTCCAACTTTGCTCTGACTAAAATGAATTTGTGCCTTCAATCAGATAGTGATAGCACTACTCAGATAAGCAATCACAGATAAATTACACTTGCAAATTGTGTTGCAAAAAGGACGTGCACTCATCAAAAAATGTAATTTTACCTAGCTATTATAGACTCCAGTTCTTCATGGCATTTTGTTACATGAAATGTCATAGTCTTGTAAGTATGACAGCCTCCGTATTAAAGTTACCTAACAATTACCAATACAGAGAAACAAGAAGCAGCTTTATTGTTCTTTTTCCTTTCAATGAGTATTGACATCAAATATGACACCAGGACTTCAAACTGGAAATTTTCAAGGGAAAAGTGACTTCTTCTATTTTACAAAAATCCATTTAAGTTTCGTGGAATTACAAACAGTCAGAAGCTGTCATTTCGTGCCTGTGGTTTGTAAAATACAAGTTTTTGTTTTGGCTGTGAGCCAGATCCCCTACAGTTGCTCCTGGACCATGACTATAGCATCCCAGATCAACATTTTAGATAGGTCAAATTCTGGGCAAAATCAGACCTTCCCTTCAAAAGATCAGAAGAGATATGACCTATGGATAGAGCCCAAGGTTTTTTCAAGGCAGCTATGGCTTTCTCACTGCATACACCTTAAATTAATCACTTCTACTCTCAGAATTGACAGCCCATCAGCTTTAATGGGAAGTCACTGATATTGTCATATTCTGCATTTTCTGGTCAGCTAATGGATAGCTCTCTGTAGATGTCAAATATTGTTATTAAAAGACCTTCTGGATATACAGAAAGGGTCCAACCCAAGGAACCAAGCAGCATTGACTTCTACAGGCAAGCATTACAAAGACTCAAATTCCAACTGGAAAAAATGTGTAACACAGGGATCAAAAAAATTAATCTCAATAAAGAAAATTATCAGTTCTGCCACTGTCTTTGCCTGTTTTGGGTCCACAGACACACTCTTTCAGTTAAATGTGAGCATTGTTTTATTGTGTAATGCAGACCTTTCTAAGGACAGATCCACAGGGGACAAATGATAAAAGGCTGCTTTGGAAGTTCAGTGATTGAGCTGATGAAGCAAATTTTGAAATACAAATAATAAAAACTATTTGTAATGAAACCTCAGAAATGTTGTATTAAAAAATACATATATAAGGCTGAAATTACCCATTTTTTATCAAACCATAATAAAAAGATATTATTCCTATTTGTGCCACTAGGCAGGTAAAACTAAACGACCATTGACTTTGTTCACATGGTTCCTACCTCATTAAGTGGATAAAATAAAATAAAGGAGTGTTATCCATAAACAATAATTATAAGTAAAAAATGCAGTATGTTTCACAAGATTCTTTAAGTTTTTGAAAGTTTTTTCATTCAAACTAGTAATGAAAGTTCTGTATACCAAATTCCTCTAAGAAATATTGGAAGACGATTGGTGCTAAAGAAAAATGCATGTCTTTCTATTTTTTAATATTTTATTTTGTTTTATTTTATTTTTAAATACACTGTCTCTGAAAAGAATTATGAAAAGTTTTCTTTAACAGAAAAGCAGCTTTCGGGAACTATCGTTATTTGCTCCAAAATAAAAGTTGAAGCCTGGGAGAGATGTCATATCCAGCTTCTTAGTGAAAGATGTAATGTAGTTTATAAAATGAAGATATTCTTAGGAAAAAGAACAAAGGTATATGAAAAAATATTTTAACTAATGAAGTTAATAATTAAAAATAAATAAAAGTGAAGGAGGAATGGGAAAGGATGATTTGGAAAAAAACCCCACCAAAACTGATCAACTGAGGTCAAGGAGAGATTGAATAGCAAATTACTCTGTTTTCAAGTGCCTTATCTGGAAGAAAATCCAAAAAACCAAACAAATAATATTATGTATTTGTGTTGCAAAAATATAAATCTATTCGCCATTTGAACAAATAAGGGTTTCTTATCGATACCTTATTTTTCCTTAGTGTGCTGATGGGATGGCATGATTTTATCTAGGATGGCATGATTTGAAATACCCAAGAATTTATTTTATCATGATGATATATATTTTTAAACAACTTTGTCTTCCACATATTGCTTATTTTCCTAGATTCTGTCCATCTTACAGATTCTATTGAGTTACGCACGTTCATGTGGAAACATTTATATACGCACAGCTTTTATTTGTGGAGTTATATTTATAAGCTGATACTGAGAATTAAAGTTATTGAGTTCCATGTGAGTGCACTATTCTTTTACACCATAACAGCCACTTTATTAATATGTTTCATTTATTAAATATAAGTACAAATCATTACTATTAATGTTTAATACTGTATAATTTAATAATGAAATTGGAAACATAATTAAGCAAAAGAGCTAAACCTTCAGACTTTTTCACATTAAAAATTCACTGAGTTCAATTGGACCTTATTTCTGAAGAACATTCTGTAGAAGTTTTAATGCCTAGACTCATTTGTTCATCTTTCTTTTTTCTTTCATCTGTTCCTTACACAAATTGAAGATACATCTGACTTACCTAGTGGTCTTTTGTGATGGAATGACAAATTAGCAGCTATGGATATGATCTACCTGATATTCCATAAGGGTGCCCTATAACTTTCTTGCCAATAATTTAGAGAGATACATGTTTGATGGATGGACTATTAGGTGGATAAGGAAGTGACTGGATGGCCACACCCGAAGAGCTACAGTCAACAGCCCAGTTAATGAGTGGTGTCCCTCAAGGGTCTATGTTGGAACCAACACTATTTAATACCTTTAACAATGGCATAGGCAATGGAATTGTCCTCAGCAAGTTTTCAGAGGACACCAAGATGAGTGCTGCAGTTGATTTACTAAAGGGAAGGGATACCAGTCAGAGGGACCTTCAAAGACTTAATGAGTGGGCTTGTACAAACTCCATGAACTTCAACCAGGGCAAGTGTAAGGTCTTGCAACTGGGTTGGGGCAAACCAAATACAGGCTGGGGTATGCAGCCATGTAGAAAAGGACTCCTGGATACTGGTGGATGAAAAGCCAGCAAAATGCACTTGCTGCTCAGAAAGGCAGTCATATCCTGGGCTGCATCAAAAGAAGCATGGGCTTCTCTTCAATGGAGGCGATGTCATCCCTCTACTGCACTCTCCTCAGACCTCATCTAGATTACTGCATTCAGCTCGGGGATTCTCAGAAGAAGAAAGACATAGGCATGTTAGAGCAGGCCCAGAGGAGGGCCACAAAAAAGGTCACAAAGCTGGAACAACTACCATCTGAAGGAAGTCTGAGACAATTGGGTTTGTTAAGCCTGCAAAAGAGAAGGCTCTGAGGACACCTTGTTGCATCCTTTAAATACTTAACAAGGGTTTATAATAAAGATGGAGTTAATTTTTTTAGTGGGGCTTATAGTGACAGGGCAAGGGGCAATGGTTTTAAGCTGAAAATGGGTAGGTTTAGACTGGACATAGGGAAGAGGGTGGTGAGTCACTGAACAGATTGCCCAGAGTAGTTGTGGATGTCCTGTCCCTGGAAGCATTCAAGGCCAAATTGGACAGAGTGTTGAACAACCTGATTGAGTGAAAGGTACTCTGACTCACGTCAAGGGCTAGCTGATCTTTGAAGATCCCTTCCAACTCAAACAATTCTATGCTTCTATGCCCTACTAGGCGTTCTACCTCAATTGGTTAAATATTTGACACTGAAAACTTGAAATTAAGCTGATCATCTGTCTCTTTCCCCACAATTACTTACAATTTTATGCGACTCACCCTGGGTATTTTAGATCACTTCAGTTCAACTGTTCTTTCTTCTTTTTTTGTGTAAAAATACCACTTTCATTCATCAGTGTTTGTCTAGGTCAGGAGCTAAAATCCCAAACTATTCCCTACCTCTTTCAGGATTTTTTTTTTTCTTCTGTGCCAGACCTTATAGAATTATGAATTAATATTTGTAGGAAATCTGTAGCTTACCCTATTAGCTTTATATTTTCATCTGTTCTGGAGATGCAAAACATTTTTTTGATTCTATTATAACTATCAAAAAAGTCTCCCTGTCTCCCTGTTTACTTTTAAATTACTATTGAGTGCATTGAATACATGGAATTGCTTATCTTGTAATCATCAGTAAATTAGGAAGTTTAACCAACTACAGTAAATAAAGCTTGAAGGCATTCCATTTTAGTTTCCTATCAGTATATCAATGCAATGACAAATATTTTCTTCAAAACAGCATCTGTTAACTTCAGTGCTGTGTCTTTTTACAAACATTGAACTTCACTGATGTGAGTGGTCATGTGGAAGAGGGAGATGCATTATTCTACCAGTTTCTGGAAATATACCTTGAATGATGAACAAATACATTTATTTGAAGTCACGCGTAGGGGAATTCAAACAAACAAAATTTTCAAGATGAATGTTCAATTGAGATCTAATTTGCAATTTGTAGCTATGGGGAGGTTGGACTAGATCTTCAGAGATCCCTTCCAACCCATAACATTGTATTATTCGATGTTTTTATGATTCTATCCAGAAATAAATTGACAGTAAATTTATGACTACACTGTACATTTTCATTCAGAAGAAATCAACTTTACCTTCATGTTGAAAACTTTCAAGGTACTTGGTAAAAATGAAATCCCATCAAAAACCTGTGTGCTTCAGAGCTGCTCATACACTGGAGCATGTAGAGTTTTCTGCCTCAGTAATCTGTAAAAATTTCTCAGAGCAAGTCTGCTAAAGTGAAACTGCCAAATCTTTCACCTGTGTGAAGAATGGATCCATTTCAGACTCCAGTAGATTTAAAAAAAAAAAAGTACCAATGACATGTTTCTATTCAGAAAAGTCAGATTAAATCTCTAAAGTATTGAGGGAGAAAACAAGGAAACATAAATAATCTGCAAAATACATGGTGCACAAGACATCAAAATTTATTTTTAGCCTCATTCCGGATTCAGCAACTGTTACTGGTAATATTACCTTTTGGGTGCTGAAAATAGATCTCATAGCACAGAACTAAACAACTCTAAAGCAAAGAAAACTAGATTATTTTCTTTTCTTTTTCCTTTTCTTTTCTTTTTCCTTTCCTTTCCTTTCCTTTCCTTTCCTTTCCTTTCCTTTCCTTTCCTTTCCTTTCCTTTCCTTTCCTTTCCTTTCCTTTCCTTTCCTTTCCTTTCCCAAAAAAAAAAAGTATTGTCCTTTAGCAAACAAATATAAACATCAATAGTTGAGCAAAAAAAAGAAAAAAAACAAGTAATGTATACAGAGAAAAATTTTTAAAAAGGAAAAAACCCCAAACTAATACCACCACCAAAACCAAGCAAAACAAAACAAAACAAACAAACAAAAAAACTCCACACCCAGAACTGGTAAACATCCTATTAATGGCCTCGATAAACTGACATCTCCAGGCTGTTCTGAACAGAAACAGAAAGTGTAACTTTGACAAAGACAGCTAAATGTATTGCTAAAGTAAAATAGTATGCAAATGCAAATTAAGCACTGTGATGGTTTTGGCCCTAACTAGAGGTCAAATACCGACCAAGCCGCTCACTCACTCCCCCCTTCAGCCGAAAAGGGGAGCAAATATATATATTGGGAGGCTTAGGACTTGACATAAGGACAGAGGGATCACAATGTCATCATGAAACCGGACCATCCCCAAACACACATCCTGGAGCCATGCACTCCTTCTCCCACCAGCCCCCCTTCAGACTGAGCATGACATAATTTGCATTGAATACCCTCTTTGGCCTGTCTGGGTCACCTGTCCTGGCTATGTCCTCTCCCAGCTTCCCGGGTGCCCCCACCTTCTCTTTGGCAGGGAAATATGAACAAATGAAAAGTCCTTGACTGCTTGGCAGCAACTAAAACATCAGTGTGTTTTCAACACTGCTCTCATCCTAACTCCCAAACATAACATTCCACCAGCTGTTAGAAAGAAAATTATCCTAGCCGAAAGCAGGACACTGAGATACTGAAAGTGTCGCTGGTTTTGCTCGTGTGTCTGTGAGGAGACATTCAAGGAGCTGTGGCCTCCCTTTACCCCCATGCTGATGGCTTCACGCCGCGCCGTTGTTACTAGACAGATGAAGAATGCTGTGCCTGAACGTAAAAGCAAAGCCAAAACTCACCTTACTGGCAAAAGGGCTGCTTTGGAAGAAATAGGAAATAAAGTTGCAACAAGAGGAACACGTATACCTAAGAAAACAGAATGCATCCATAAAGCCTACTGAAGGACCTAGTATGGTAACGAATGTAACTGTATTGCCTAAACGTCCAGCCACTGTGAATGGAGCATTCAAAGAAACTGGTGTTTCAAAGGTTCTATCTCCTGTCCCTATGATGAAGAGGATTTGTGCCAAACCTTCTCTGATGTGTTGCTCAACATTGTAGAAGACATTGGTATGGAGGACTGGGAGAATCCCCAGCTGTGTAGTGACTAG
The DNA here is from genome assembly GCA_013400835.1 of Zapornia atra. Lineage (NCBI taxonomy): Eukaryota > Metazoa > Chordata > Aves > Gruiformes > Rallidae > Zapornia > Zapornia atra. Next base: position 24,528 of record VZTU01011114.1, read on the forward strand.
TAAAAGATACCTTATCTGTATCTGAGAGAGCTTGAGATGCAGCAATTTGTCCATCTGAATTACCTGGATGGGAAGACAGTCAATGGGCATATGCGTGCAATTTTAGTTGACTGGCTTGTCCAGGTCCACTCAAGATTCCAGCTTTTGCAGGAAACACTGTATATGTGTGTTGCAATTAGGGATCACTTCTTACAAAGTCATCCAATAGCTTGTAAGTAGCTTCAGCTAGTGGGTACACCAGCACTGGTTTTAGCCTCAAAATACAAAGAGAAGTTTTCTCCTTATGTAGGAGACTTTGTTTACATTACTGACAATGCCTACACCAGTGATGAAGTTAGAAAAATGGAGATGACGATTCTTAAAGAGTTAAACTTTGATTTGGGACGACCTCTTCCAATTCACTTCTTAAGAAGAGCATCTAAAGCTGGGGAGGCTGATGTGAAGCAACATACACTAGCAAAATACCTAATGGAGATGACACTGATAGACAGTGACATGGTTCACCATCATCCTTCAGAGACTGCAGCTGCTGCATTATGCTTGCTTCAAAAGATTCTGAGACATAACAAATCAGGTACAAAGAGGCAGTACTACACTAGGTACACAGAAGATGGTCTCATGATTAATATGAAACATATTGCCAAGAAAGTAAAGAAAAAGTTAATGAAATACAGTTATAAAGAACAAGTATGTAATTAGAAAACTACTGAGGATCAGCAGTGAGATAATCAAGGATCTGACTTTATCACTCATAACCCTATACAGCCAAGTTGTGATGGTATACGCACTTTGTCCTTTTTGCCTATAGAGGAAAAACTACTGTTCATTGTACATAGCATCTCAGCCTCTCCACAGAGGTTTCAGACTCAGGTGAAATTTTAAACTTGCTTTGTAATACAATTCTTCACCCAGAAATAAAGCTATTTTCCTTTTTTTTTTTAAGAAAAAAAAAAAAAAACACAAAAGAAAAGAGCAGCAGTTTCCGTAGTGTAGTGGTGATCACATTCGCCTAACACGCGAAAGGTCCCCGGTTCGAAACCGGGCGGAAACAGGTATCCCTTTTGAGCAGGCAACCAAGAGGGTCATCCGTATTCTGGGGTATATCAAGCACTGCACTTGCCAGCCGGTCCAGGGACGTGATTACACTGTGCTGGTGCGGCCTCATCTCGAGTACTGTGTATAGTTTTGGGCACCACAGTGCAGGAGGGACACAAAACTACTGGAGAGTGTCCAGAAGAGAGCAACGAGGATGGTGAAGGGTCTGGAGGGGAAAGTCTTATGAGAGGAGAGGGTGAAGTCCCTCGGTTTGTTCAGCCTGGAGAACAGGAGGCTGAGGGGAGACTTCATCATGGTCTATGGCTTCCTGAAGGCAGTATGAAGGGGCAGGCACAGATCATCTCTCTTTTGATCTCCTCTCTCTCATGACGAGTAACAGAACCTGAGGGAATGGTAAGGAAGCTGTGACAGGGGACACTGGCAAGTCAAGAAAGGATTCAACACTTCCCTTCTTTTCTTTGGAAACTGACACCGTATCCCTCATTTACTTACAGTGAAAAGATCACAGATGTTGGCTTTCAATAAACAACTTGCTAGTTTAAAATCTTCAAACAGCTTGACAAGGTGCACGTTGCTTTCAATACATTTCAATAAATTTATGTATGTATTGAGTTTAAAAGTGCTATTTAGATTCCCATGAATTTACAAAACCAAAATTGTTGATGCTTCATGAAACTTTAATATAAAGATGCCTTTAAGACTCTATCTTAATTTACTTTTTTTTGTTAAAATATGCAGTCAAAGTTAACAGAAAAGTTCCACACAGAAATAAGGATTACAAGAGGTGCAGAGATCACACTTGATTTTTTAGGAAGAGATACAAAGGAAGAATGAATGCAATATATTGCATTATTTTTGAGAAGCTTAAAGACTTTGAATCTGGACTGTGTAGCATTAAAATACTTTCTTAACCTTCTCCAATTAATAAATAAAGGATACTGTTCCCAATTCAGATGTCACATATTGTACTGAAAGTTTGGAATGACTTCTCTGATCTCTGTCTATTATGAATCAAATGCCTTTTTCTCAGTAAGTGCTACTATTTTATCTTTCTGCTTTTCTTGGCACATGCTTAGTAATATATGGATTTGTTTATAATACTAAATTTTTGTTAAAACAACCGGGCATTTTAAATATGCAAGAAAGATTTCTCCCCTTTTTACTGTGGATCGCGATCTCTCCCTAAATACTGACACCAACTGTCAATACCTTAGTATAACTGCAGTCCTACTGTAATACCGTTACAAATCAGTAACAGTCTTTGCTTTGTTTAGCCTGTCTATTTTGGCAGCTCAACTTTTCTGTTATATTTCTTTTCCTCAACTACCTGCTTGATGAAATCAGAAAATTTTCCCCACCATTCAGTAAAAGAACGACATGGACATTTTGATATGAAGCCAACAGACAATCACAAAGATGCTTAAAGGACTGGAGCATCTGAGTACAGTCTGAGAGAGCTGTGATATTTCAGCCTTGAGAAGCAAAGGCTCAGAGGCATCTTATTCACATGCTTAAACACCTGATGGGGGAAGTAAACCCTTCTACTCTAACCTTTCAAGTGCCTTCCTTCTAGGGTTATTGTTGTCTTAATTCAGTGAAAATTATTCTCATACACGAACAATGATTCCTGTTGTCCCAGCTTCCATTTATCTGTGGGCATTACCTGTTTCTCAGACTTTTCAACGTGTCAAATGACTATGCAAGCCCAACCATCACCCCTGCCAAGTTCTCCAGGAGTTTGAAATTACATAACAACGAGTAGATAAGACGTAGAGGTAATGTGCTTTCTCAGACCTGTGTATAAATAAGTAAGGCTAAATAGTTCTAAGCTGTCACCCAGAGCAATAGGTTATGAAGGTACCCGCTAGTCTTAAAAACAATTGAATCCTTCAATTCAGCTAGAAATGTGTTCATACAGTAATGCCTTGCATAGCACAACTGACAAAATCACTTTCCTTTCTTGCAATATGTTTTATTAGTAATTTGCAAATGATTAGTGATATGTAAAGTGTTGTTGCTTTAAACAACAAATTACACTTTTGATGCAGCATGTCCATGGCCACTAATTTGATGGATCAACGTGCACTATTTCTATTTTTTCCCACAGTTGTTTTCTGTTTGCCTTTCAATCTGAAACCTCATTATGAAAAAAGGCCTTGTACTATTAGGAGACAAGAATAACATCAGTGTAAAATCACCTTGACGAGACTTCTATGTTGTCATCAATTTTGATTTAATCTTTAACATAAGTGTCCTCAGAAAATTCTCTTATAAAGGAGACAAGTATTTAAAATCTATCTTATCAGGACTAATGTAATGCTGAATAATTACATTTCTGTGCAACTACACCAGTCTTTTACAATTTTTTTCCCAGATTCACACAAATATTCACATCACAAAGGCTAACTTGAATTTCTAAAGTTCTTGGAAATTTTATTATGTTATTGTCTTTGATTTAAAATTACATAGGTGCATCTTTTTCTACGTTTATAAGTTAGAATTTATCAAGGAGAAACAAAGCACCTTTTAGCATTCCTGATTGATTATGTTTTATATATATA
>VZTU01011115.1:548-19949 GCA_013400835.1 Zapornia atra
GCAATTGAAAAAAAAGCAACTGGCTTCAGTATCTTGCCTCCTTAAGACACGAATAAAAACACTGATATTCCTTTTTTTGTGGGTTTAAATTTTTTCTTCCTGTATTTTTTTGGGTTCGTAACTTTAGTGCTATATACTGTGTAACAGCAAGCTAACATGGAATTGAGGTGTTGGGGTTGTTGTTTTGTGACATCCTGTTTGGTTTGTTATTTAGTGCAACAAAGTTAATTATGAAGTTTCAGGTGATGGTTTTGTTTACTTTCTTGTTTACTGTGTTAGGAGCAACTTAATGCTTTCACAAAAAGCTTTGAGAATGGACACTTCTTGAATAATTTATATGCTTTCCAATACTTAACTGGCAAGAAAAGCTAGTTTTAACTTTGTTTTACAATGAGTTTCATTCCAGAAATAGATTTTAAAAATAGGTCTGGGGTTTTATTAACATCTTATATTTGCCCTGTATAGACTTGCTGTAACTATCTTTTTATTAATGTCATTGTCTTACAGTATGAAATACTGTTCTTTATGATGAAATTCAACAAATTATTAATGTTGGCAATACTTTGACTTCTTTACCTATTTAGTTCATGGTTTAAATGCTTGCATTTACAGTTAATTTAAAAATGCTTCCAGCATTTAGTCCTGGAGAAGCTTCTAAAACTTGGCACTCTCACCAAAATGTTTCTCCATCAGACTTCCTTCCTAGTAACTTTAGGACATTAGCAAAACCTCAGTGTCTTACAGTAAGCAAACTTTCTGAAACTGGAACCTCCCTGTCTTAATGTAACAACAAATAGATTTCTGACCATAATTTTTCCCGAAACACACACCTTCAGATACATACAAGCAGGAGGAAAATGTAATAAATATTTTTAAATGTGTCCTGAAATGTTTAATGGACAGCTATTTCAAAAACTAGATTGGAATCCTTAGATAACTTTTATTCTTGTATTCTTCAAAAATCATTGAAAGAAAGTTTGTCTTCAATTTTTCGTTGATGGGCTGGAAAGGAAAGACATGCTAGTCAGTTACATAGAAGAATTTTGTGTTCATGAAACCAAAATTAAAGAGCAACTACATTAATGAAACATAGTATTGTTGATAGCATCATAGAGTACATATTGAAAATGCTTCGTAAATAACTTTCTTGCTCAATACCAATAAAATACTACCAAGTCTTGGAGAGAAAACGTATTCATCAAAGTAGGTTTATATTACTGCTGATAGAGGTAATAACTATTAGGGAAACACACAGACCCTGTTATACTACCCTTTCCATGTCACTGCTTGTGGCAAATATTCAAAGTAGCTTAATATTTAGGTTACAGTCAATCTACTGTGGCTCAACCTGCTGTGCTTCAACTGGTGAAGGCTTGCCATGAATTAGAGGAAGATTAGGTATGAGAAAATAATGCATTTTGCATTTAAAAAAAAAAAATCCTTTACATATAATTTGTGAACTGCACGCAGGCACACACATATCCAAATTCACAAACCAGCTACTTCATGTCAAGTGGTCCTCTCAGGCCTATTTCCATGTTTGTGCTTCTTCAAAGCTGAAAACAGCATAATTGAATTGTTCATGTAAATCTCTTTCCATGAGCAGTTCAGCTTAAATCAACCTGCTTTTATTGTTTACACATTGTTGGATAAAATGTTGGATAAAATGTTGCATATTTGTTGAGCCATAGTAGTTTAAACATTGTTTTTTCTCAAACAGCCCTTGAGTGAGGAATAAATGTTTGCTTTGGTTTTTTTCAGTGGTTTCATTAAGTTCTAGCAACATAGAACAGATTTGTGTCCTATATATTGCAATCTAATTTACTTGCTACTGGTGCACGCTTTGATACTACCCATTCCACCCTCCTGGAATGGGTCGAGCTTTCCTGGTAGTCTTTTAAGTCCTTTCTTACATCCTCACAGCTCTAATCCGTATCTTCTAATTGGGCATCTTGTTCGGTAGCTGGGCATGAGTAATCCATCATAGTGTATGTCTAGTTCCAAAGTGTATGCAAAAAAACCGTGGTGCTGAGATCATCCTTTGACGGCTCTCTTTGAGATGCTTATGTGGGCCTTTCCCCAAGGTGCTTGGGAGAAGTGGTGGTCTTGAAGCTTCTTGCCTATGACAAATTGGTTTGCAACTGGGTAATGAGGTCAAAATTAAATGGGGGCTGAGAAGTGGGAAACAGAGAAAAGACTACAAGCACTTAGCATTTGCTTTTTGTAAGAAACCAAACTTGGAGGCGGGTGGAATAATGCAATACGGGGTTTTAATCAGTTTTCCTCCTCTTCAAAAAGTTTTGCTGGAACAACTAAAATTCTGTAAGTATTAACACATGAAAGAGAACTAAAGAAGCATTCAGACTGAGGAGTTCAACCTGACTTTATTGCTCTGAGGCAAAAATGTAATGAAATTTTAGAAGAAATAAATATTTATCAACACTGTTATATGAATACCATAGTTAATTCCTGAGTAACTTGCAGCAGTTGATAAATTGGGAACTCTTTTTACAGTTCTGTTGCTCATAGGAATTGAGTAGGTGAAGGGGACGTATGATGCTGTGGCTACCAGCTGTAGTGGGGCCAATCCATAGACATCTTAAGGATATTTATTTCTGAAATTGGCACTGAAAGTTAAATATAGAAGCACTTGATGTTTTGAGCCCTTTCTTACTCTTGATTTTTTTATTTAAAAATAATTATTTTTTAATAACTACTTAGTGGCCACTAGCTTAACAATTTGACCAGTGTTCTGTCTTAAAATGATTCTGCTTTACTGAATGCTTGAATAAAAGAAAGGGCTTTTCTCTCTTTGGAGATTGCCTTTATTACCACCAGCTTGAAAACAAAAAAAATTAGGACATTTCAAGAAAAATACTATCAATCAGGATGAGTGGGAAGGGCCGATGACTGCTGCATTACTTCCTTTCTTATTTTTAGGAGTGGGACTTCTAGCAAAGAGCTTTTCCCAGAGTTGATATATTAAGATGACAGGATCCAAGTATTCTTTCCCTTTCTTCAAAACTAATTTCTTATTTACAATGTCCAAGAGTGTGGTCCCTCTAAGTGATTCTGTGTCCTTGCTTTTACAACAGTCTCTCATTCTTCTGCATGGTATTTGCTAGGGTAAAAATAGCTGTGATCAAGTGGCAGCTGTAGATTGCTGAGATAGTACCATCTTAGTTTGAGTTGTGTTATGATAATGTGATCATTTTCAATACTCTTACTCTTCCATTCCCTGTTGTCATGTGTCATGTCTTACTTGTGATTACTTGTAATATCTCTGGGATTAACTATATCAGCCAATGCATATTTATAATACTTTGAGTGCCACAGAACAAATGCTACCATCTGGACAATGCTGCAGTAGAAATAATTTCAGTTATATGATCAAATTAATATGTAAATTAAATTATATTTGTACCAATTTCTGTTAATAAATACATTTAAGTAGGGAAGAGGAAAAAGCCAGATTTAAGTAGTAAATATAGGTAAATGTACTAATGGCAGTTGCCTATGTTGCACAGGTACAAGTTTTGGTACACCATCACAAGAAATCACTAAAAACACGCTGCAAACAGTAGCCTGTGCAGTACCACCACAGAAACGAACTAGACGGAAGCTAATGGACTCTCCAGTCACGCATCAAAGTCCTGCTGCATACAAGCACTCCAGCCTGCATCATCTGGAGGATTCTCTTACCAAGGAGGTCCGCCCTATTGTGTATACACCAGAAGTTTGCAGAAAACCAGTGCAAAGCTGCTGTACACAGACTGTGGTAAAGAAAAATACACGCTTTGCAGGTGTTCAGGAAATCAATGCATGTAATATAGCTATGCCAATGAAAAAGCCAAGTATTATGGACTCTACATGTGACGTAATTCCGGAGTGCAATGAAGTTGACATGGACTCGACAGTAATTCTCTATGAAGGGACAGGTGAAACAGCTGAGATATCTGCTGACTCTATGAAGGAGGCCCAGCCATGCAGCAATAGCATTCTGAGAAGGTATTTTCCATTTATATGGGCAAGGAATATTATCCGAACAATTTAATCACGTTTATCTTCACAGCTGGGTTCTTCTATTGATGTCAATTTTATGTCTAAATCCAACAATTTGGAAATGAAACCCTAAATTTTAATTGGCATCAAGTTTAATTCCACCATTATTTGAAATCAATTTTATGTTAGTGACAGCAGATGAAGTTGAAACTTTATCCTGTTTTACAAGACATGTACTGAGAAAATAATATAGCACTTTCAAAATAGTTCGTGATGCCTCAGACAAGCAACTGTCTCTAACCTGTACTTGTGCAGTCTGTGAAATGGATACCTTAAGGTTTATTTGATATTGAGAAATGCCATTGTTAAAGCTGCCTCAAGTAGTAATATTGAAATGCATTTCCAGTATTGTTTTTCAAGTCAGCATATATTTATGTACAGTTAAGAACAATTTTGCTTGGTTTCTACCCCAAATAGATTTTGAAAGAATAATACTCTTTTATTTCAGGCTTGGCGTCTCCTTAAAAATCAAAAATCCTACTTCAGTACTTGAGAAGCCCTCATATATGGCAATGACTTCTGCTGCTGAGAGGAAAAGAAAGGTATTAAGGTAAGATTAAACTAACTCTTCTGTACAAATTAGTTTGTATTCAATTCTTAAGTTCTCACTTCAGTTTCAGTATTGCATTTTGAATCTTAAAACCTCTCGTACAAGTCATCAGGACCTACATATGAGATGTTCTGACTCAAATATGTTTGACAATTCTCTTTTTTCACAGCAAGTTGAATAGATTCTTACTCTTGGTTTAAAAACTTCCATTGTTTTAACAAGTACGAAGTAAGTTTGTGTCTTTTGTATCTGCTGTCCACTCAAAATAGAAAGATGATGCATAATTCTGAAAGGAGAAATTCCATCAATTAAAATTCTAATTTGTTTGAAAATGTTATGCCTTTGCTGGAACACATTAGAAACTACCAAAATAGAAAGTGGAGAAAATGCTTAACAATACTTGTGGCCAGTGCTTTTGTTTTTCTGATCATTCATTTCCAGTCTCAGTTATTATGACTTCATTCTTGTGGTCTGCTGTGGGAAGAACTCCCATTTCTTCACTTCTGGTATACAACCCTGAAAGAGGCTTTTCAGTAGGAGCAGAAGCAAAGCTGAAACTGAACAGATGCTAAGTGAAATATTTTTTGTTGGCCTGTTTGGTCGTCTTAATGTATGTAAAGATTAGCTATCAGGTCCATACTGATGAATCGGCTTTTTTTTTTAATAAAAGCAAACATTGATACAGCCTTTTTACAATTGAGTCACCTGTTGCTTAATAGTGAGTGGAGCTGCTACATTATAGATTGTACAAAGAATGTTTCATGACTGTTGGACTGTCTATAGACAGATCACATGACATGGAAGAAACTTAAACTCTTTTATTAGCATATTTGAGAGAGTCTTCCAAGATAATCACAGATTTACCTGATTCTATGTTCCTGCTCTAATTGTTATTAATTTTTTTCTAAAACACTTTCACATTTTCAAATAGTTTATTATTACTTTAGTGAAGTAAATCACTTGCTCCTTAGTTTTCTGGCTTCTCTTTAGAGAGAGGTGTATGGGAACTTTTGGATTCTGATTTATCTTAAAGTAAATCTTCTAAAACAGAGTTCAGGAGTACTCTTTTTGTAGTAAGTATAATCATTTCCAAACTTAGGCTTATCTCTTCCCAAAAGACTAGCTTTTTCTGATATTTTACCTCAAGCATATATTTCCCAGTTTCAAAGTTAGGACAACACTACAGGAAAATTCCACCATTTTTATTCCTTTTTCGGGGATTATTTCTTCTGTCTCAGACTGTAAACTGCCAGTAAACAAAAACTCTTTATGGTTTGTCTAGCAGTCCATGTTGAAAAGAAGGAATGAAAGCTTCTTATTTATGAAGGAGAGCAATATGCTCTTCCTTTTCAGATAGCACCTTCTTTCCTTCTTTCCTTTTTTCCCCTCTTAGTTTCCCATGCTTTCCCTGTTTTAAATGGTTCACTCCAGTCAGCCATCTCCTAACCTAGAATAAAAATCTAAATTTCTGATTTATTCTCTACTAGAAATATAATTTTTAACGGTTTATATTGCTAGGACAAGGTGTAAGAGAAGTCAGTCATAATACATAGGCTGCTTTTATTAAACAGCATCACATTGCTATTGGCATAAGTTGTCTCCGAAGAAGCATGCAGGAATTGATCTTAGGGCTGGCACAGGGTGAGTCTTAGTCTTTACTGCTTGCTATATATTTTGTTTAGGTGGAAAACTATTATTAAGAAAACTAGTGTAAGTTAGGGGACTATAAAGTGGGAATAATATAATATCATTAGAGGAACAGGAAAAGCATGGGAACTTGGGACATAAATAGAATTAGCTTGTTTATGAGGCTGTCTTACAAAATGGAACCGGGGAAGTTAGCAAGGCAAATGTCAAAGAGTAAGATAGGTTCATAATTTTCATCGTAGATCTTAAGTCCATCATCTAAAAGGCTACAAAATAAAGAGGTTCTGTCTTAATGAATTTGAAGTTATAACAACTTTCTTGCAGCTTAGCTAAAAAGTGTTGCCTCCATCAGTGTTGGAGGCTGTAGAAAAATTATTGAAGCAATAAAATATTTATTTGTTCAATAAACATAGCATGATCATTTTAAGGATTTTGTACGAGCGTTAAAATTATTTCTTAGTAAAATTTGTGAGTAATGGCCACCAAACAGGTTTCTGTGGTTTCCAAACCAAAAAACTGACACATTGGTCTGCATTTTAACATAAGTGGCAACATTAGATAATACTTTCACTTAACATCCTTGTTAAGTGTTTGAAAGGAGAAAAGGGGAATAATATCCATATATATATATGCATACCATAAATTAGCTTATTCTTTGCATTCTCTTATGTACAACCAATACTGGGTAATATTTAATGTATTTCTACATTGCAATGCCTAAGATACTATTGTTTAGTTTAATCACTTTACTGAAAGTAAGCTCTCTGGCTATTTTTCTAGTTCTGCATCAAACACTGGGTTAGGAAGCCTGCAAGATCCTGTTTCTGCAAAACGCGTTCGACGAGAGGTTGTTTTAAGCCATAAAGCTTTGCGGGTACCCAAAATAGCAGGTCAGTGCTGAAACCATATGACATGGCATTGGTAATAGTGTTTGGGCACAGGATAATAGTTGGGCACAGGAGGCCCAAAATTGAGCTCAATATTAAAAGTTTTGTCAATTTAACAGCATGTTTTGCTATGATCAGTACACTAAGCCATTGTTTTGAACAGTGTATCCATTTTTTAAAAAAAGAAAGCCTGCATGTCTAACCAGTTATCTAGATAGTATTGAGTTTTGATTAGATACCGCTACACAGTTGTTGGGAAAACCTGTACCCAAGAGTTAGGGTCTTCCCCCAAAAATTGTTTGTGTGATTGGGAGATCTGGTGAACTTCACCAATTTTTTCTTTGCCAAGTGTGGTTTAGCAAGAAAAAAAGAATCTAATTATTTCCATACCTTTTTTTAACTGCCTTTGTTTTATGATACCACAGTGATTTTTTTTTTTTTTACAGATATGGGCTTTTTCAGAGACCTATCACTTAAACTTTGAGGCTATATTGAGCCAACAAAATAGCTGAGGAAAAATTGTTTTAAAGCAATATTTAGGAATTATCTTGCTTCTAACAGATTACTAATATTAATACTCAGGTGTTACTCCATGAAAGTCTGCACAGCTTCTCTCTGAGGTATATAAATCTTTACCATAACAAAAACAGCTACAAATAATTTTTTCCAGTAGATATGTACAAAGGTCTCTTGTTCACCACTTCTAAGAAACCTCTTTTTCCTGGTGCAAGACAAAGTTGCTTGGCACTTGCAGTATATTTTAATGCACTAATCCTTGCAATTTTCCTTTTATCTTTACCCAGTTGTCTCCTCCTCTGTGTCCAGAAATACACTTAATGATGTTTCTTAGTGCAACTCTTGGGCAGATTAGAGGAGATCAAAGATTGCTTGAAGTTTTAGTCTGCTGTTCTTATGAGTCAAATAATGTAGCTCTTCCCCGTGGCGTAGGCAATGTGCCAGTTTGGTAGAGCACATGTGTTTTTATGTAAGAACTGACGTGAGGGAGCACGTACATAGGAATGTGTATTAGTCTACATTCATGAGAAATGTTGCAGCTTCTATTGCAAAAAGATTTCTGAAGAGTGTAAATCTGAGGCCAAACATTGCCAAATAAGTAACTGTTAGTTAGACAAAGTGTGTATACGTTATATCAGGATCAATATCTTCTACTAAAGGCTGGCTTATGAAGCTAACAATCAATTACTACCCTAGTATTAACAAACTATGTAATGAAGCACTACCTTGTGAAATGGAAAACAGATTTTTGATGCTTCAGGGTTTAACTGAATGTAAAAAGTTTTGTATTTTCAAAAGCATGCATTGGAGGAAATATGACCAAATCATTGAATGTGTAAGGTTGGAAGAGGGACCATTAGAGGTTGTTTCTAAATCCCTAAGAGGAAGAGCTGCTTTTGAATTAGACAAAACTTTCTCTGACATATTCTTCATTTTTCAATACTGCTCTATAATACAGATTTATAAAATTTTCACACATTAGTCTTCATTTTTATGTAACAACTGTGCCTTTCTAATAGTTCCTTGTGTCAATTGAATGTCTAATCATTCGACTTTCTAGGCAATTAGTACAATCGATTACTGAGAGTAATTACATTTTTGCTCATGAAAATTATGCTTTTAAGACGGACAAAAAAATGCTTGTAGTAATTCTTAGCCTTGCTCTGAAAAGGATATCCAGGTAGGCCAAATTCTACTTATGCTATTGAATGAGTGTGTCCTATTTGTAATAACATTTCTTTCTTCACTAGGAGTTAAAACGAGCTGGAAGTAAGAACAGGATGTGCCAAGAAATCTTGTCAGAAGCCTTTCTGAAGGAAACATAGCATTGGATGTTAAATCAAGGACATCAAAAATATTTTACTTCATGCTTGTAAGGAAAAAAAACAGGATTTAGTTCTGAGTTCATTCATATTTCAAGCAGGATTGATGGCTAGCAAATGAGAACAGGGTGACTTTCATTTTCCTCCTATGAATTGTTCTGTTCAAGATGTGTCTCTCAGTAATGCACTATTTCAGCAAGAACCACTTTTTAGAAATATGAGGATATTTTTAAATTCCAAAATGAGTTCATCTTTTGTCTCCTGTTGAAGCTTACAAATGTATATTAACAAATTAATAAGAAATTTCATTTGGACTTGGGCATGGAGAAATGCACAGTGTACCCTTTGCCATAATCTTTTTGAGCATTTCCCTATGTTTATGACTAATAGATTAATACTTCAGACGATGTAAGTCTTTCAGGGGATCAGTGGTGCTGTAATTTTTAGATATTATTGGAAATTGATTGCTTCTAATTACTTTTGAATGAGAAGCTTGTGATAGAAAAATTGAGGGAAAATTGTTTTGACTTATTAAATTATTTTCACTGAAACTTCGTAATATTACAATTGTTTTTCATTTGGAAGCAAGTCAAACAGATGTTAATATTAAAGTGTGTTCATAGCTGGCATTAGGATGCCAGCTTACTCTTAGGTTATCATAGATAGATGCTAACAAGGTAGTACCAGGAGACAGAATAATATTTATGAAAGTTTTCAATGAATTCTCATTTTTTTCAACCTTTCTATTTGTAGTCTGTTACTTGGTTGTAAATGTTCCTGTTTGGTTTCTCAGATTTTTGTTATAAATAGGATAATTTTTAATTACTTTCAATAAATTTTATTTTAATAAGAGCAATACAATGTGAATGGAACTTCTCAAAAAATACTCTTTTCCCTCTTCTGAAAAAATGTCTGAAGTTTTACAATATTGTTATTAGTACACACTGTTTGTACTGTATATTCGGATTAATTTAATATTCAGAGACCAAGTAGTTTATCTATAGCTGTGTTATGGCTTCAAAGCCTGCCCACCCTGAAGAACATCGTTCTGGTGTTTGGTATGTGCAAATGTAAGGGCATACCTGAACTTCCCCAAACTAAGGAGAACTAGAGGAAGAAGTCCAGTACTAGTTCTAGTGGTGTCAAAGGACTGTCAGAAAAAAGGAGCTTGCAACCCAATCAGTTAAGCAACACACAGTATGCTGCAGAAGAATGTTCTGGTTTCCAGCAATAGTAATGAGCTCAAAACAGCTTCATTAGGTGGTAATTGTTCTATCACAAGCTTTCTTGTGATAGCAGAGGACTGGACTCCATGATCTAATAGCTTTTATTAATTTTGTTAAAATTGCTTAGTATTCCATATGTATATGGCTTCATATACTTGTGGTTGTTCTCTATAGTCTTTGATATTTAGACAAACTAATATAAACCTTCATCCCAGTCATATCTCCCCCTAGCTATTGAGTGTTGACATGTTTATTCTTGATACATTGGAGAGGCATTTTTCTTAAGGCTTCTGAAGAAGGAAATGGTAACTGCTTGTATAAGCTTTTAGGGCCACTTGTTGGAGGAGTAGACAACATTGCAGAACCTGCCTTCATCAGGGAAGTTCAAAGAGGAAGAAATGATTCCTTGAGAAATAGTTATTGCTAGTTAAAAATAATGAGATTTTTGAAAATTAGTCCTTCTATTTGCATTTTAAAGGGACTATAGGTGATAAATACGGTTGTGGTGAGCATGGGGTCATGCTCACAGCATAATGAGGGCTGAGAAAATACTGGCTGTGGAAGCCTCTTTTATGAAAAATTCTAATCATCAGAAAAGTCTAAAAACTAGAATCTGGGACTTGAGCACATCTCAGGTGATGTAAGTTAATCTACTAGCATGAAGGTGGGAAGAATCATTTTCATACTTCTCTATCATGATAAACAATATTTTGGAATTAATTTTAACTACTTCAGATTTTGGCATCTGGCACAAGCTAAAATTGTGGGAACCATGCATTTTTGATTTATAGTATTTTTTCAAATTCTCAGTATTTAATTTAAAATGTGCATAGGGAGCTTTTGTTCATACTGGTTCACATCTGCAAGGGCATGTTGGGCTTTGCTTATAAATATAATTGTAATGTTCATTGCTCTCATGGCATGTAAGGCTTAAACAGAAATGTTCCTAGCAATTCTGAGAGGTTCTTAAATGAGCTTGTGCATGCAACAATTTGATACTCAGTCAAGACAGAGAACTGATAAGATTTCATCTCTTTAGTTTTTCATATCTCAGTGGAATTGATTCATCTGAGAAATTAGCAGTTCAGACAATTAGCACATTTGGATGAGAAGTGACTTTCATTCCTATCCATTAACCAGATGTTGGTTACAAGTTTGTTAGCTAGGTATGCATTTACTGTGTATAACAAGCATAAATTAAATGCTTCCAGAATTTACAACAAATTGAAGGAAAAGCTTATATTTGCTGTTGATTAATATTCTGCTGTATTTATTGTACATTTATGCTGTTGCATGCTATGAACAGATCTAGGCTTTGTAAGCAGAAGGTGCTTCAGAGCACATTCCACACACAGTGCTGGTACAGAACTTTTCAGTGCCTAAAGCTTTTTGTCAGATTGCCAGTTTCTTCTTGGGTAGAAAGAGTATTGGGGAAGTTGAGGAGCTATGACATAACTCATTTCATTTTCTTGCCAGTCTACATTGTCTGTTACCTGTTGACCTGCCTTTACTTTAAGTAATAGCATTTATCTGAAGCATACCTTTAATTGATTTCACTCTGTACCATGCAGTGTTAAATCATGCCAGATGGGATGTAATAGAAGATTGCACAACGTAACATAATTCTGGCTGAATCAAGGATTCAAATTATTTGGGTTAATTTAATCTTGTTTGGTGAAATATTTTTTTTTAAAAGTAATTTTAAATCAATTCACTGGAAGAAAATGTGGTGCCCCTATTCTAGTGTGACGTTTTACATCCCTAATACTTCATAGGTATCAAGTGAATCATATTTCCTGCGTGAGATGCATGACAACTTCTGTATATTTGGACATGTACATGTGTTGTGTATATGCCACATGCAGCTGCTGACTTACCCCTGTCCCCTGCAGTAGGATGGAGAGGAGAATGGAAAAAAAACCAAACAGCCTTGTGGCTTGTGAGAAAGACAGTTTAATATGGTAACAAAGGAAGAAGATAATAAACATGGATAAATTCAATTGTTCACCGGCCATGGTGGAAAAAACAACTGGATGCCCAGTCTGTTTCCAAGCAGTGATTGCACCTCCAAGCTCGCTATAGGATGATGTTATATGGTATGGAACATCCCTTTGGCCAGTCAGCTATGCTGGCTGGGCTTTCCCAATGTCTTGTGCACCTGACAGGGCATTTGAAGCCGAAAAGTCCTTGACTTTAGGCACTACAACTACCTAACAACAACTCAGTTACATCAGTGTGTTATTAATATTACTCTCAAATTAATATAAAGCACAGCACTACACCAGCTAATAGAAAGAAAATTAACTTTATCCAAGCTGAAACAAGAACAACACGGCAACTTATCTTGTCTCACTTCACTTATACAGATACCTAGTTTATTTAAAATAATGAGCCAAAAATTTAGATCTAATATAGTTCTGTCTAATTATTAGAACATTCATGAGTTTAGTGCTGTGTATCAAGCATTGTGGAAAGCAGTGCCTCATACACAATATCTTATTTTAGTATTTCGAAAAGTTCATAGGCTAAATTATCAGAGTGCTGGAGTATAAAACTCTCAGAAAACCTGTAGAGAAATTGCAGTGATGTGGTATGTATATTGTGGAGAAGGTTAAGAAAAATATTTTGAAATATTAACTCATCGTAAGTGTCTCTCTCTTCAGAACATCTGAGTATATTTTGCAGTGCAAATCCCAAGCCCCTTTCTAAAGTAGGAGGAAATACATGTCACTGCCATAATACCCTCTGGAAAGGAGAGCGTGGGTGCTGGTAAATGGGTGTGAGTAGTATTGGCTTTAATATTGTATTCTTCAAGCCCTTGCATAGTTGAAAAGGGAGCGTTGGAAACACTCTGCCTGTAAAATATTTGGTATTGAAATTATTCTTTCCATCAAACTAAACCAGTTATGAAACAATGCCTGCAAATACTGCTGTGCAGAGAGCTATGTTTTCCAGGCTTTCTTTAGCCAAAAGAAGTTCCCTTTTTCTATGCTCTACATCCAGAATATACTCCAGTATGCCTTATTGTTTTCTTCTGTAAGTGACTGCAATAAACAGGTAACCCTGTGTTTTACATCTAGCTGCTGTGTTTATATGGTTGAACCCCTGTTTAGTACAAGCTGGGAGCCCTAGTAACCTCTTCCTGGTCCCTGGCCAGGCTTTCAGCACAGCTTGTTATTATCAGCTTTCCAGAAAAGCTCATTGCAGACTGTTTTACCAAGAGGTTGACATTTCCCATGACCAAATGAGCAGAGATTTTTTCAAAAGCAATTTGTTGTAAGTGTGAAAAGGATGTTAAAGATCTTGTCCCACTGGGAAATTCTTAGGAAAACAGACAAAAGCTGTGGGGTATAGTTTGTACTGTGACTCGTTTACTTGCTTATTGTTGCAGGAAAAAGGATTTATAGGAGCTATACGCAGCATAGGCTTGAGAGGATACCAATATTTGTTATAGGGGATGGAGTTGGCTATAGAAGAAAGAAATATATGAAGAATGAGAACAACACTGCTGTCAGTGAGGCTATAAACACAGAACCATTTTCAATAGAGTCATTACATCTTCATACCCATTTTGGAAAACAGTTTTCATGACGAATTCCACACAGGTAGCAAATATTTCAGTAATTCCATTTGAATGACTACCTTTAACTGTGCATATGGGTCTGCTTCTGCATATTTATACCAAGTGCCTTGGCATGTTGAAAGCCAATCTTGTCCATTGATTTTTGCAGAGTTATAACAAGCTTTGCTACAAAGATAGTAAAAAAACTAATTTGCAAACTAATGTTTGGAGACACCTGTAGATTTCTACAGGCTATATGTAATACTAAGATTACATTTAAAATCATATATGCTGTCCTGTTAAACTGGCAAAGCATAAGAACTTGATTGGAAAGTCCTTTGTGGTGGTGGGAGAAGTTTTCATAGCAGCCTGCATGTGATGAAGCATTTGCTCTTCAAAACAAATGTTTTGGGGTATTCTCTACTGAAGCAGCTGAGTGTTTTGCACCTGTAAGTCTTGGTACTTCAACTATAGAATATAGCAGGTATGATTTGGAAACCTGAGAGGCTAACGCAAAAATGAAGACTTGAATTAGCAACGTGGTCCACCTGGAAAATTATTTGGACTTTTCAGTATTTCACTTTTGCTTTTTAAAAATGCATGTCTGTAAATAGACATGAGGAAATCAGTTTTAACAGCTAGAAGGAAGTAAATGTTCTTAGAAAATTCATCCACTAGAAATGTAAAATAAGTAGTCTTCCCTGCAGGAAGTTCCAAGAGCTGCCTTAATAGACAGTAGATGTGTAATGGTAAATGACCCGTTTTATTTCTCTGCTGTGTAGTGCTCTTGGGAAAATTATTCCTGATTTCCCTGTTGCTTTAAGTTTAATTGAGCTATACATATTAGGTCTTAAGGGTTTATGTAGCATGACTATTGTACATCTGAGTTCTATGAGGGAGAGATTGAATCTAACACTTATTAGACGCTACAGTAGAGTGAATCAAGCTTTAAAAGTTGTACAAAAACAATTATGTTGTGGTTTGAATTTTAGCCTATTTCATTGCTGACCTGTAGTTATATTTCACCCAGTATAACAGTAAGATGCTGAAGAGTTTTCACAGCTAGCTAGTAAATGCACATAATCTACTGTACTTTGAAGCAGTTAGTTCATTTACTTAAGATATCTATAAAAAAGAAAAGATAAATCAGATAAACTAGATTGGGATATTAGTGGTTCTGTGTTCTGGAGGACACTGGAAAAACAGTGACTGAGTTAATCATATGTTTGCATTGAAATTCAATAGCTGGATTCCTATTTTTCATCCCAACCTACATCTGAGACAGTGACATAAAGGGAAACAATCTTTAAAAAGCAGAAAACACGATCACAGAGCATTAGGAGTTGGAAGGGACCTCGAAAGATCATTTAGTCCAACTCCCTTGCCAGAGCAGGATCACCCAGACTAAATCACACAGGAATGTGTTCAGGTGGGTTTTGAATGTCTCCAGAGAAGGGGACTCCACAACCTCTCTGGGAAAACACCATGTAATTAGAGACTTAAGCATCTGTAGGTAAAATAGTGTCTAGAAGGACTATGATGCAGATTACACTTCTAGATACCAAAAAAATGCTTGACCTACCTTGGTCTGAGCCACACATATGTGATGCCTCCAAGCTTATCCGTCACTCCAATAAATGTATGTTCAACAGCTTTTGCAAGAGGAAAAAAAAACCTTCCAGAATAGTCACTAGAGTACTTAACTGGGGAAGGGAAAACTAAAACTGAAGTAAAACTAAAACTGAATTAATTGTTTAAAATAAACTGGAAAGGGCAAATAAACACTGAAGCTATTCACCTGCGGTATCTATCAAACCAGCGTTTGTGGAAAAGGGTGAGAAAAAACAACTACTTGGAGACAAAGATGACTGTTAGAAGTCAAGATGTGTACCTTTCAACATTGGCAGTAAAAATGTGGAAGCTATGAGGAAAACCAATGAGAACTTTAAATACAGAAATTTTTAAATCACTTGCTAAGAAAGTTAGTATATAAGTACTTTTCTGCCTGGTGGTTCAGTAAAAAAGCAGTCAAAGAGGAAAGGCCAAGGCAGACCACTTAGAGGAAGAAATCTTAAAGGAATTCCTGAGATGTATTAAATGAGACTTCATTGTCAAAGCTTTTCTTGAAAAATAGATAAATTGTCATTTGACATTGCAGTGCTCAAAAGCTGTCTTATCAAGTCTGCAGGGACCATCAAGCTGTGGGAGGTGCAGCTGACATGCTCAAGGGCAGGACTGACATTCGGGGCGAAAAAAACAATGGCCAAGAAAAATCTTTGCAGCCAACATGGTTGGAGTACAAGATAAAAGCAGAAGGATTAGGGTTTGCTTTTAGCTTGGCAAAGAGAAGGCCTAAAGCAGCCTTGCATATGTCAAAGGAGGTTGAGAAGACGGGGAAGACTATCAGCTGAGGTGCATGGTAAAAGAACAAGAAACAATGCTCCTAAATTGAACTGGAGGTCTTTTTAGTAGTGAGGATAGCTAAGCACTGGAAAAATTTGCTTATGTGGTTGTGGGATCTCTGCCCTTGGAGGTTTCAAGGAAGAACTGAACGAAGCTCTGAGTGATCTGTTCTGAAATCAGTGTTGACCCTGCGCTGAGCAGAAGGCTGGACAAGCTCTCTTCCAACTCAAATGATCCTACAATTCAAAGGAATGGGATGAACAGTCTCAAACTGAAGAGCCAATAGAAGGTATTTTATAAATGACTATTTAAAGGAGTACTAACATCTTCCTCACTAGCTAAAAGCACTAAAGGTCAAATGTAGACAGCTGAATAACTGTGACACGAGATCTATTGCTTCAGTTGTCAGTATCAGTGACTTGTAAGGATGCAGAAATGGTTGTTTGGTTTTGTTGTTTGGCTGGGAGGTTTTGGGGTTTTTTTTTCTTAAGCCCCAGAGTTCTACACAACAATTTAAACAATGGAATAAACAATCTGCTAGGAAATATGGTCAAGATGTGGGATAAATAAATCTATGGGCATGTATAATCTTTCTGTAGAGGGAAGTCATGTCTCACAAATCCATTAGATTACAGGCTCTGAGCCTGTAATTAAGACAGGACTGCTTAGCGTAGTTCACTTAAATTTCAGAAAAGCTGTCAGAAGGTACCTCATGGTGCCCATTAAAGATACAAAGTTGCCTTTGGGCAAAGGGAGAGGGGACAATTTGTGTAAGAGTAAGTGCTTTAAAGGTCAAAAATGAAAGGTGGGAATAAATTACCAGTTTTCAGAGTGAAGATTATTGGTGCAGTCCAAGTAAATGTGCTAGATCCATAGGGTTTAATGTATTCACAAATTATTTCAAGAAGGGTTTCTGAAGTAACCTGTCAAAAGTATTGACACTGTGAATTATTTGGGTAGTTGAAAGAAAAGCGAACTATGAAGAGTTGTAGGAGCATCTCATCTACTGAGTGACTGGGCAATAAAATAACAGATGAAATTGAATGTCAATGAATGCAAAATAATGCGCAAGAAGGAAAACAGCCCAACTGTACATACATGACGAGAGGTTCTCAAATAGAGATTATGACTCAGGAAAGAGACCTTGGCGTTATTGTAAAAATACCATGAAAACATCAGCTCTGTGATCAAAATAGCAAGAAAATGAATAGAGAACAAATCATTGTGTAAATCCTTGGCATGCCTGCATCTTATGGAGTTGTCCTACACATTTCAAATAAATATAGTAGAACTACAAAAGAAGGATGAGAGGAGTGATTAAAGTACAGAACAGCCTGAATACAAGAAATGATTAAATAGACTGGGACACTTCAGCCTGGAAAGTAGGTGATTGAGGAGTTATGATAAAGGCATATAAAATAATGAGTCACAGAAAAAAGAAACTAGGTAACAATTATTGGCTCTTTCTTACTGTAGAAGAACTAAAGGGCAGGTTCAAAACACATGAAAGTTCTTACCTGCACAGCATATTTTATGACAGTGTACTGTAGTTTAAAATGTAATAGGTGCCAAAAATCTTTGAGTTCAAAAATGATTAGGCAAACCTGTGGAAGAAAAAATGGTTACAGGGAACTGTTAAACTCAGACTGGTTCATCCGGTGTGCAGGTCAAAGAGCGTGTTGGGAGGCAGGAGGGTAAGTTCTGTGTCATTAGCACATTTCGGTGCTGATAACTTCCAATAGTGTCTGCTAAGGGGTGTTACTATCAAGAGAAGACTGGGCTCACTGGACTTAAGAATGGTTATTCTGAGTTTTTCCTTAATAACTTAGGTGCTTAGTGTGAAGAGTCTAGTCCTCCTGACACCTTGTGTGGGTGTCTAGTTAGCAGAACTAGAGAGAGGGCAGAAGAGATTCTTCTAGAAGGCAGTTCCGAAGAGTGACCTTGCTTGAATTCATTTGGTAATAAACTCACCTGACAGGTAAGTCTTGGTCCTTGGGGACTTTCAAGTTTGGCACTCCGGATATCTTCTCCCAAGTGAAGTTTATATTTGCTGTCAAGATATCATGCAAATTCATTAGGCTATACACTAATGAAGAGATTAAGTTTCTGATATTTTGCCCTAGTTTTGGCATCTGAAATTTGAAGTCATATGAGAATCTACCCTAGTTAAGGTATAGATATCCAGGAACTGTTATGAACACCAAATGAGCCAGCTTCTGATTTCAGCAGTGTAATGACTTCTTGTAGATTAGGATCCTCCATTTTTGAGAGAAGGAAAAAAAGCAACCTCAAAAGCTTAAAACAGAAAAGTCCACAGGTATCCCAATATTGCTATAAAACTTGCAAATAGTGGGGGTTTTTGTATAATCTAACTGCATAGTCTGTCTTTGTTTTTTCATCTGGGTCACAGATTTGTTCTTCCCTCCTGTTGACCTTTAAATCGTGCATTTCTTAGCCTTCCTAACATTGTGACACTCTTCTGCTCTTCACATATTAGATAAATGAGAAATAAATGTCCATGTTGGACATCCTGGAAGATACAGGGAGATGAATTTTGTGATTGCTTTACAATATTTAATCTGAGACTCAGTGAGTCATTAAAGATTAAGAAGTTAGGAGTGAATTACATAGTAAATATTTTTAAGCAATGACGATTTCAATGAAAAGCCCTGAGCTGTATTGCCTTCACACAGTTCTTCACTCTGTAAATCAGAGGTGCTATGGAAATTTACTGAAATAGATACTTCAGATACGTATTTTAATATATACTAATCTAATAGTCCTTTATGAGGATATAATCAGGTGGATAGATGATGGTATGGCATTAGATGTGGTCTACCTTGACCTCAGTAAAACATTTGACACCATCTGCCACAGCATCCTCATGGCTAAACTGAGGAAGTGTGGTCTGGAAGGTCAAGTAGTGAGGTGGATTGAGAGCTGGTTAATGGGAAGTCAGCAAGTTTTGATCAATGGGACAGAGTCTAGCTGGAGGCCTGTATCTAGTGGAGTCCCTCAGGGGTCAGTACTAGGACCAGTACTAATCAATATATTCATTGATGACCTGGATGAGGGAATAGAGTGTGCAGTCAGCAAGTTTGCTGATGACACAGAACTGGGGGGGGAAGGGGTGGCTGACACCGGGGGGTTGTGCAGGCATTCAGCAAGACTGGACAGCTGGGCAGGGGCGAAGTTTAATGAGGCTTAACAAGGGCAAGTGTAGGGT
>VZTU01011116.1:1035-22693 GCA_013400835.1 Zapornia atra
CCCGCCGCTTCATTCTACACTGAGACAAGACTGGGACTCAATCTAGTAAGTGGGAGATTCTGGTTGAAGTTCACAGACCAAATCAGAGCAAAGCATAAAGACGAAAATGTCATTTATTATGAGTACCCAACTTATGAGCAGAGTCATAGTTTAAAAGAGACATTTGCTTTAGACTGTAAAGTTTTACAGAAGCTAGTAAGCTGAAATGCACACAAATACCTTTATCAACAAAAAGAGGCAGCAATGTTGATTGCATAGAAGTTCTATATTATCATAGAGTTTTTTAACCAAATGGACTTTACAGATGGTTCCTCTTCTGTCCCATAACTATTAATTTAAAGGTAGCTCTTAGTGTGTCCCTGAGACTGAGCTTGAGCAGCCAGAACAGCGTCTGAAAATGACCAGCACTCCAGCTGCTGAGACACCTTGACCCAGGCAAGACCAGGACAACCAATCAACTTACCCAGCTCTTTCAGAGTGCTCCCAAGCCCATGGTGTGAGCATGCGTATCACAGCTTCAGGAAAAGATACCCAGAGAAGACCAGCACACGACACAAAAGCAGATGAAGAAACTTGCACTTTTATTGCATTCTGAGATGGGTAAAAGGTGGCAGTTCCTGTGAGATCCAGGGCAATGATGGTGCATTTGTGATACATGAACAGAGGTCAGGAGCTTAGCTAAAATGATGCAGAAAAGCCCTGGCAAGGGGCTGTGCTCAATGTGGCCAAGGAAGGTAAAACCTTTCCAGGGACCAGTGAAAATCTGCTCTGGGAGGGAAAATTCCTTCCTGACCCCAAACCCAAGGCACCAGTGGCATCTTCATGCTGAAAAATCAGCATATAATTGTTGCAAGAGCAGTGAACAGGAACTTATCCAGAGGAATCCTGGTAGGAGACTCTGCTCAGTGCTGCAAAGGAAGGTGAAAAACTCTGCTCCAGGTGAGGAGATTCCTTCCTTACTCGAGCTGGCGACTGATGGACTGTTCCCTGAGCATGTGGGCAACACCTTCCTCCTGGCCTTATGGCATGGTCAGTCCTAACAGGGATACCACCTCTGAACAACCCCTTCCCTCCCACTGCCTGGATCCACCTCAGGGGTTTCTGAGAGGGGTAGAAAGTCCTCAGCCAGATCAATCTTGGGGATAAGAATCCTTCCTGGGCCTGGCAGGACACCAGTGGGTGCTCCAAGGTGCTGGGGAAGGTGCTGGCTTTTGCAGCGTCTTTGCAGCCCATTCCTTAGTGCCACCGCCACTGCTTCTGCAGGGGATGAGGATGGTGAGCTCTGCAGTGCATTAAGAATGCCTTCCCATGGTCTTGGCAGGCCACCCCGCCAAACTTTGCCTCTGCCATCCAGCTGAAAAGGCCCACAGCTGTGGGCACCTCAAGGTGTCTGTGGTACTTTGCCCAGGAGCTTGTGTCCACTCCCTGAAGGGAGGATGAAGCAGGATTTCTAACCAGCAGAAGCAGCTTTGAACCTGGCCCAGCCAGGGGCTGGGACTGCAGCAGACACTGCCAGCAGCCTTGTCCAGCCTCCAGTATTCCCTCCTGAGCGCCTCCAGTGAATCTCACTGGCCCCGCAATGTCATCCTCTGCCATGACATGGGGCATCCCCTGGCCAGCTCTGTCCCAATGGCACAGCCTGACATGCTGGCAGTGGGTACAGAAGGATGCCCCTTTCATCCTGCCTGGGCATGGCGATGTGACATTACCTGGTGGTGGCACTGTGATGTGGGGGTGGTGGGGCTCCATGTTGCAGTGGAGGGTACATGGGAGGAAGGTCTCTGTTCCCAGGGCAGAGGCTGTCCCTTCCTTTGGTTGCCACGTACTGGGCACAGCTGGGACTGCCCGCTGGGATCCCACCCTGCCACCCTCTACAGCAGGCTCCTGATGTCACCATGGCAGGGCCAAGAGTCAGGTCACAGCCTGGTCCTGGCCAGGGGCTTTTCCTGCTGCACCACAAGCAACCAGAGAGCTCATGAGCTGGTGGACACTTTGCCTGTGCCTTCAACCCAGAGGAGTCCGGTGGAGTCCTTCTTTGATAGGACCTAGGGAGATCCCCTTCATCACCACAGGGCTTGGGCACTCCTTCTGCGAGCCATGCTCCCTTCCCAAGGTTTGTGTGAGCAAAGGATGTCATCCAAGCACTTGCCATGATCATGTGTCCTTACAGTCATCTGCTTGCTTTGCCCTGTTCACAAAACTCAGTGGGTGGACCACGGAGCATGGGAAACAGCCTGCCCAACCTTGTATGTCCACAGAGTCACCTTCCCAGGCAGTGGCCATGTGCAGGAGATGGCAGCTACCCAGCACCTCTGGCACGTGGAGGGCTGCAACACTTCAGTGCAATTCTTAAGCAACAGACCACAGTCTGTGTTGCCGTATTGAAGCCTCGTGCTGTGGACCTAGCTTAAACTTTCATCCTTGAGAAGAAAAGCTGTCCTGAAAAGGCAAACCAGATCCTTTGCTATCTGCCACCTTGAACCAAGTGTCAAAGACGAGGCTTGATTTTCACTGGACGTACCCCTTGTCCCCATGGCACAAACACTGTCTCGAGTGCTCTGGGGTGGAGAAGTTTTAGGGAGGTCACCTTCTTGTTTCCCTCTCTGCTCCCCTGCAATCTGTGAGTGGCACAGGAGGGAAACATCTCAAGGCAGAGCTGAGAGTCTGGAGAAGAAAATAGGGTAAGAACGTAGAACAGAGCTCTGCCCACCTCTGTGTGCACTGTGCAAGTGTCTGAGCAGACCTGGATTCAAAGAAATGTAGGTGTGCAGAGCACCAGGGCTGGAGGCAGCTCTTACTGAATTCCCAACACCAAACCCCAGGCACAAATGGTATTTTGTTGCTGCAAGAGCATCAGACAGAAACTTGGAGAAGCCAGCCTGAGAAGGAACACCGTTGCTAACTTCTACCTTGCACTGCACTTCAAAGATAGTATGATAGGCCAAGTTGTTCCTTCTGGGATTATAGCCTGTCATCCACTGAAGTTAGAAAAACATGTTTGATGACTGCAATTGTTTTCTTCAAGCTTTTAGAGTTCACAACTGTTCTCCATCTCTGGGGTGCCCCTTGAAGAAGTCTGTCTGGGACTGAAGCATCTCTCCTATCATCAAAGGCAGAGCGAGCTGTGATTGCTTGACCTAGAGAAGAGAAGCTTCGAGGGGGATCACATCAACATATGTAACTATGGCAAGTTGAATATAAGTCAACAGTGTGCCCTGACAGCCAATGGGCCACCTATGTCCTGGGATGCATCAAGCACAGCACAGCTTGCCAGTTGAGGGAGGTGGTTATACCACTGTCCACTGGACTGGTGCAGCTCCACAATTACTACATGCAGTTTTGGATGCCTGAATATAAGAAGGACATTGTAGGAGTAGAGGAAGCCTTTGGAATGGAAGAATAATATCTATTAAAGAAGAGGAGATAGTAGTTAATGGGAATCTATAGATCTGTCTGTTGAGTATAAAGATGGTTAAAGTATGTAGTGTAAGTTGTAAGTGTTGGTAAGAAGAGATTGCAGTAGCGAAAATTAAACACAGTGGTATGGTTAGAAGATACACAATAAGACCAGAGCATGATGCAAACACTATGGAATTGTTTTGGGTCCGTCTGAGCTGGAGTTAACTTTCCCCATAGCAGCCCTTGTAGTGCTGTGCTGTGTATCAATATCTAGCAAGGTGAAGATAACACACCAGGGTTTTGGTTACTGTTAAACATGGCTGGAAAACATCAAGGCTGTCTCTCCAACATTGCCCCTTGTCCTCAAAGTCCAGTAGGCTGGGAATGGGCAAGATCTTGGGAGGGAACACAGACAGGTCAGCTGACTCAAACTGATCAATGGGATATTCCTTAACATATGAAGTCTGCTCAGTAATGAAAGCTAAGTGTGTGAAGAGGAAGGAGAATCCGAGACAAAGTGTAATGAAATGACTGTGAGCCCCATTCCCTGTACCCCTGCACTGTCTGGGGGAATAAGGTAGAGAATTTGTCAGTGCAGTTGGGCCCAGAGAGAAGAGAGTGGTGGGAAGAAGATGTTTGGAGATATACTTTTTTTTTCCATTACCATACTCTCAGTTGAACGGTAATAAATTAAACTAGTTTCTCAAAGTCAAGCCTGTTTTGTCCTCAACAATAATGGATGAGTGTTCTCTTCCTGATTTTATCTTGATCCAGCAATCTTCATGTTTTTCTCCACCAGTCCAGTTGAGAAGAGGGAGTGATAAAGCATGTTTGATGGGCTCCTGGAATCCAGCTATGGCCATCCCACCACAGGCTTAGAGAGTGTCCCGAGGAGGGTGACCAAGATGGTGAAAGATGTTGAGTTCAAGACTTAGAAGGAATAACTAAAGTCACTTGTTTGGTTCAGTTTGGAGAAGAGATGCCTGAGAGCTGACCTCATCACAGTCTACACCTTCCTCAAGATAATCTCCCTTCTCTTGTGACCAGTGATAGGACACAAAGAGATATAATGAACCTGCATTATGGGAAGTCACAGAGTCACACAATGATAGGGGTAGGAAGGAACGTCTGGTGATCATTTTGTCCAAGCCCCCCGGCAGAGCAGGATCACCCAGAGCAGGAAAGCATCCAGAAGGGATTTGAGTATCTTCAGAGATGGAGACTCCACAATGTCTCTGGGCAGCCTGTTCCAGTGCTCTGCCACCCTCACAGTAAAATGTTTCTTCACTTAGAGGGTGGTTGGTTATTGGAATAGACTCTCCGGGGCAATGATCATGGTACCAAGCCTGTCAATGTTCAAGGAGTGTCTGCATGATACTTTGCAGTATGATTTACATTAGGTAGCCCTATGAGGAGCAGGACATTGACTTGATGATCATATCAGGTCCCTTCCAACTTGAGTTATTTTATGATTCTACCCAAAGGGAGAGGTAGAAAGGAGAGAGACAGGCTCTTCATTCATGACAGGACCAGAGGCAATGAGCAGAAACTGAAACACAGGAGGCTCCCTCTGAACATCAGGAAACACCTCTTCACTGTGAGGGTGACTGAGCACTGGCACAGGTTGCCCAGAGAGCTAGTGAAGTCTCCATACTTGCAGATATTCAAAAGCCATCTGGGCATGGTCATGGACAACTGGGTCTAGGTAATGCAGCTTCAGCACGGGGATTGGACCAGATGATCTCCAGAGGTCCCTGCCAACCTCAGCCATCTGTGTTTCTGTGATGAACATTTGATAAAGTTTCATGCTTGATGGTTCACTTTATTTAAAACTCGTAATGTGTGTTCTTCAGTCATAGGGATGAAAGATCAGCATATAGTTTTAAGCTTGTTTTGTCTGGAATAGAGTTCATTTTCTTCACAGTAAAGTGTATGGTTCCATGTTTTGAATTTGTGACCAACACAGTGTTGATAACACAAGGTTGTTTTATCTGTTGCTCACCGGTACTTACATAGTGTCAGGGGCTTTTTTGTTTCTCCTACCAGTGAGTAGACTGGGGGCACACAAGAAGCCAAGAGGTGGTGACACAACCAGGGCAACTAAATCTAACCGACCAAAGGGATATTCCCTACCAGGTAACACTGTGCTCAGCATCAAAAAGTGGGGGGAAAGGAGGAGTAAGGAAGGGTGATTTGAAGTGATGCCATTTGTCTTCCGAAGTAACTGCTATGCCTGGTGAAGCCCTGCTTTCCTAAAGGAGGCTAAAAACCTTATATGAAAATTTGGTCGATAGAAAAGTAAATTTTCTATAAAGTAAATGAGCTTTTGTGCTCTTACTGACAAAAGACATGAGTTGAAATTCAATCTGCTTATACACTGAAAAAAAATAATTGCCACCTGTTCTTTTAGATCTATCTCAGTCCTATCTCCATGCTATGCCAAAATGTCTTTCAATCCCAGATTAGGTCCCTAGAGAAAAATAAAATAAAGTTTATTGTCTTTTCTAGTTACCAAACTTTATGTGGTGTGTTACTGATGCATGTTTCACTTAGGGAGAAAATATTTCTACTTGAATTCCTCATTTTCAAACAGCTGGCACCCTTAAATTTTGGAAGTAAGTATTTTTGTAGTGTACCTTCTCAAATCTAAATCATTAAAATTTGGTTAGTATTAATGAGAAGTTTAGATCTCCCAAATTATTTAAATGGCTACATCTTCATATTTTTTAATTCTCACAGCTTCACCTCTATGAAATATTACATTACTTCTGCAAGATATTTTATATTTCATACTGAGGTTATTAAATAGGTTCATATGAAATGATGTAAATAACACCTCATATTTCTCCAGAAAGTGTCTCCTAGACACCTTTTCTAAAAGGATACTAAAAGACTAGGAAGCAACATAAAGGAAAGCAAGATGTAGAAAAGATGATACAAAACTAAAGTGAAGACTGAAGATTTTTGCTAAGAAATGAAACAAGTTAGAAGAGAACTTAATTTAACAAATGGCTGATTGAAGTACATTTCAAGATTTCAGAATGTAGAATCACAGAATGGGACCTCGAGAGATCATCGGGTCCAACCCCTCTGCCAAAGCAGGCTCCCTAGCTCATATTACACAGATAGGTGTCCAGATGAGTCTTGAATATCTCCAGAGAAGGAGACTCCACCACCTTCCTGGGCAGCCTATTCCAGTGCTCTGTCACCCTCACTGTGAAAAAGTTCTTCCGCATATTGGTGCGGAACTTCCTGTGCTCCAGCTTACAGCCATTGCCCCTAGTCCTGTCCCCAGAGACCACTGAAAATGGGCTGGCCAATTCTCCCTGCATCCCATGCCTAAGATATTTATAAACATTAATTAGGTCCCCCCTAAGTCTTCTCCAGACTAAACAGTCCCAGCTCACTCAGCCTATCCTCATACGGGAGATATTCCATCCCCTTAATCATCTTCGTAGCCCTTCTCTGGACTCTCTCCAGGAGTTCCCTCTCTTTTTTATACCAGGGAGCCCAGAATTAATTTGACAGTTAGTGGTATCCTTTGGTTAATGCCTTTATTGTTCTGGCATTTAGAAAATACTGTTAATGGTTCCCCAAGCATGGTCCCACTGTGGTTACTTCTACGTAACTGTGATGCAAAAGAGGTTGGCATTTTACTTTATTGAGTTGCAGTAAACTAAAAAGCTTTCATATCCTTTCTAGGGGAGGGTATCTAACTTCTTGGTCAGTATGTAAGATAGGATAGAAAACACACCTATACTCTTTAAACTCCAAGAGAGTCCTTATGCCTTTTTCCCAAGAAGGGCAGTAGACCTGTAATTTATTATTTATAAATTGAGATAGGCCTAAACCAGAGTACATTTGCTGGTTTTAGTGAGACCTAAAAACAGTTATAAAATCCAGGAATAAACATAGCCATTCAAGGACTTTAAACAAAGAAAAAAGCCATATAAATTTTGAAATAAGACATTATACAGGGAGAGAAAAAAAATCCATAGCACTAAGACTTATGAGGACTTGCCAGTCTACAGCATCTAGCTATCAACAGCTGCATAGACACTTCAATTATGGAGAAGTTTCAGCATTCATGAAGTTATAGAAATCATTAAAGTGCTAAACATAGCAAGACCCTAGAAAATGCACATAAGAATAATTCTCTTGGCAACACTGGTGATGCACATAGTGTACTGTCTCAAATTTGTATATGACTAGAAGATAGAAAAAAAAAAAAGATAAACAAAAGAAACTGATTTTATAAAATACATAGTAACTCCTGATAGACAATATCAATATAGTGAAGCTTATATACTTTAACAGGTGCTGCCTAAATAGTAACTAATGTAATGAACTTTCTGACATTCTTCATAAAGAAGTAATTTCTGTTGTAAATGTAGCAACAACTTTTCCTGCATAGAAAAAGAGATATTATAGTTATTTTATATCACATCTAATCTAATAAAGATTCTTTATATTAGATGTATGTTAAAAGCTGTATTATGAAAGCATCCCAGATTATGTAGGAAAAGAGGCTCCCATGCACTTTCGGAACTTTGTGATGTGTAACTGAATGATGCTACCAATCCACAGACACCTAAGAAGCCTATCCAGTATGCTTGTGAGGAACAAATGCAGACTCAGGGCAGGTAATAATAATCCAGCTCTTGGA
Source organism: Zapornia atra (assembly GCA_013400835.1). NCBI lineage: Eukaryota > Metazoa > Chordata > Aves > Gruiformes > Rallidae > Zapornia > Zapornia atra. Next base: position 9,101 of record VZTU01011116.1, read on the forward strand.
AGTAGAAAATATGTCCCTATATGTATAAGGAGTAATACCATCAGGAATAAAACATGACTTGCAACAACTCAATGCTTTCAATACTTACAAGCAACTCAACAATTTCAAGAATTTAAAATCTGAGTTTGTTTTCTTCAAAAATACTTTTAGAAGCAGAAATGGAAGAGGCTATGCAGAAGCAAGACACACCATTAGTTTGAATATAGGTCCCCATTAGAGACAAAAAATGAATTTACTGTCACTATACACTCATTAAATAAACTATATATCACAATAAGTAAACCTTACTCTTGCTGCCCCTTATCAACCTGTCAATAAAGATTAAATGAGTGAAAGAAACCATCACTTGCCCTCCACCTTACCCCAAAACCTCTGCAACAACTATTTTAAAGTGACAGCTGGCCTAGGCTGGCCTAGGCAAGGTGTGCTAATGGGGTGGGATATGTTTCCAAAGTTTTTCTTTTTAGAAGAATTTCTTTTTCTATCTCATTTGATAGGAAGCAAATTCATTACAGCACAAAGCATAAATTCTCATTAATGGAGAATGTACGTTAAAATTATTAACCCAAAATTCTGTAAAAACACTTTAAATACCTCACAAACTTCACATCATATTCTCTCCAGTTATGAAACCATTTTTTAAAAATTGCAGATGTCAGATTTAAGGCAAATTTCTGAACTCTAAGCTAACATACAACAGAAATTTGAACAAGGATCTTCTTAAATACATATTTCATCATCCTAGATCACATTGTGGGTTCATCAAGCCCAGAGAATTATTTGATCACTGGATCACTGAGTAATTTTTTAAATCATTCCCTGAAGTTCCCTTTCAGTTTCACAACTGTCAAGTAATAAATGGTTGTGACAGATAGGAAATGACTCGGAACATTTTAAGCTGACTGGATAGCTGTGATGCTTACTGTAGCAATGCATGTTTTCAAATTTACGTTGGACAAGAAGGGGAAATATAAGAAAATAAGCCAAAATAATTTCACTTAGTCCTCATTAGTACTTCAGCAGTCTGTCAAGATACCATGAAGACTCATGGGGTGGAGAAAGGAGGACTTAACAAAGTGCTAAGGGAATTCAGGCAATTACAAGTTTATCTCTTCCAAGAGAGGAGGTATTTCCTAAAGCACTGTTAAAGAAAATCCATCTGACACAGATACACATATATTCTTTTAAGGACGCTTATTTACACTGTCCTAGGTGAGAGGGCTTTAATACAGCTCAGCATGAGCATGCAGTTTTTAAATTTTTTACTTGCATTTTTTTTGTTCTTACTGTTGAGAACAAAAGAGAACACTTTAAAGTTGCTTTCCTGAAGAAAGGTTCTCATCCCAATTGGGCATGCTTGCTATCATAGCTCATGGAGTAAATAAAATGAGGTCATGGTAGCAATGGAAATCCTTCCTCTGAAGAACTAGGAGCAGTCAGCAAGATTAGGAAAATTCATCAGAAGTACCCTGAGATCTGTAACGATAAGAGACAAGCATGTAAGTCCATTTGATTAAGTGTTTAAATTTTAACAGATGCCTACCATTTCTTAATCCACTGGTCCAGGGGACCATTCTGATTTATATAAAATATTTAATTATCAGGACATGGAGAATGACTTTGTAGGTAGCAGCTGGGTCTGCCTTCTGTCTGGTCCTTATGAACTGGCTGCATATTAATACAAAACAGAAAAACATCAATAGAACAGACTCCACAGGTGTGTATATTCTATCAGATTGCTTCATTTACTGTTCCACTTCAAAGTCAAGCTTCATAATAGTTAACGCTATGTATTTCACTTTTTTCCTAGTTTCAGTATGAATCAGCTAATTTATTCCCCCTCTCTGGTAACACATAGCAATTAATTCTGGTTCCATTCTCTGCAGAGAGTAGAGATGCAGGCTGGTCTGCACCATTTATTTACTCTAGGGACGACAACTCTGCACTTCATAATGAAGACAATATAAACATAAATAATTTTGAAATAATCTCTGATAGGCTAGTGCTCAGATCATTATATCAGAAGGAGTTAGAGTTGACTTCAGATCTCCTGTGATGGACAGAATAGTTGGATCTGTATTCTGTCCACCTTGCTTGGTGTATTCAAAGACAATACCGGTATTTTATGTCACGTGGAAATTCAAATACTACCCACTCAAATAATGTTTTCCACATAATTTTTTTCCAGATGAATTTGACAAGCCTGATAAACATGGGAATAAATTTGTACTAATCAAAACTAGCTCTTTGCAGTTAAAGTTTGGATTTGGGTTTTTTTCTTTGGTTTGTTTTTTTAAGCCATAGTTATGCAGTAGTACATCTCTTTTTGCCCTCTTTTTTTTTTCATTATTCATATTTCATTTATTATTCTGTTTTTTAAAAATAAATAATAAGAAAAATGTAAACTCTAAATTCTGAATTCCATCATTCATAGTTTTTTATTTTCTGTGAAATATCTTAGTCTTAACAAGTCATTGTTGCTTCCAAATGAACTATTCCTCTGGAACATTTTTCCAGTTAACTCGGATACTGAAAACAAACCCAACTTCCACTGCTGCACTGAAGTAATTATTAATATTTTGTGGTATGAAAAGCTAACAAGAATCACAAAGTTGTTTCATTTGGAAGGGAATTCATGGATGCCATCTGGTCCACCAACCCTGGTCAAGCAGGGTCAGCCATAGCAGGTCCCTCAGAACCACGTGCAGTCAGCTTTTGAGTATTTCCCAGGATGGAAACTCCACAGCCTCTCTGAATGTACGGATTTGGAATGGGATAGAGTTACTTTTCTTCATAGTAACTTGTACAGTTCCGTGTTTTGGATTTGTGACCAAAACAGGAATATTTTAGCTGTTGCTGAGTCGTGCTTACACAGCATCAGGGGCTTTTCTGCTAATTACACCACCTCACTAGCAAGAACCCAGGGGTACATGAGAAGTTGGGAGGGACATGGACAGGAGAAATGAACAAGGGGATATTCCACACCATATAAAAAGGCATTCAGCAACAAAAAATGGAGGGAGGAAGGAAGGAGGAAGGGCAGGACATTTGGAATGATGCATAATAGAGCCCTGCATTCCTGGAGATGTATGAAGACCTGCCTGCCAATGGGAAGTAATGAATGAATTGTTTGGATTTGTTAGCATGTGCAACTTATACTTCACCTATTAAACTATCTTTACCTCAACCCAGGAGTTTTCTCACATTTACCCTTCTGACTCTGTGCCCCATTCTACCAGCAGAAGTAAGTAAGTTTCTGTGCAGAGCTTAACCATCAGCTGGGGTTTAACCACAACACANAATGAATGAATTGTTTGGATTTGTTAGCATGTGCAACTTATACTTCACCTATTAAACTATCTTTACCTCAACCCAGGAGTTTTCTCACATTTACCCTTCTGACTCTGTGCCCCATTCTACCAGCAGAAGTAAGTAAGTTTCTGTGCAGAGCTTAACCATCAGCTGGGGTTTAACCACAACACAGAGCAACCTGTTTCAGTGCCTGAAAATCTCACAGTAAAAAAGTATTTTGTGTTCAGATGTCATCTCATGTATTTTAACTTCTATCCTTTCCTTCTTGTCCTGTCAGTGGGCACTGCTGAGAAGAGTCTGGCTACATTTTCTTCATTCCCTCCCATCATGTATTTACCCACACTGTCAGGATGCCTCTGAGCCTTCTCATCTCCAGGCTGAACAGTCCCTGCTGAGTCAGACTTCTCTCATTACAAGATACTCCAGTCCACTAGTAGACCTTTGGTGGACTCTCTCCAGTATGNCATTCTACCAGCAGAAGTAAGTAAGTTTCTGTGCAGAGCTTAACCATCAGCTGGGGTTTAACCACAACACAGAGCAACCTGTTTCAGTGCCTGAAAATCTCACAGTAAAAAAGTATTTTGTGTTCAGATGTCATCTCATGTATTTTAACTTCTATCCTTTCCTTCTTGTCCTGTCAGTGGGCACTGCTGAGAAGAGTCTGGCTACATTTTCTTCATTCCCTCCCATCATGTATTTACCCACACTGTCAGGATGCCTCTGAGCCTTCTCATCTCCAGGCTGAACAGTCCCTGCTGAGTCAGACTTCTCTCATTACAAGATACTCCAGTCCACTAGTAGACCTTTGGTGGACTCTCTCCAGTATGGCCATGCCTTTCTTGTACTGTGGAGCCCAGAACTAGAAAGAATACTCAAGACACAGCCTTACCAGTGCTTAGAAGAGGGGAAGGATCATCTTCCTTGACCTATTTGCAATACCTCACAATGTTCTTTATATCTTAGCAAAATGTGGTGTCTGTTACAGATCCAGAAATCTCTTTATTCTTCTCTATTTTGACCTTCAACACATACAGATATAACAAAAAACAAAACAAAACAGAATTCCTGTTGCTTGTAACATCGGTACAAATCATATTGCACATCGGATATTTTACTCATGTAACATGAAGGAATGATAATAAAATTAAACCTGTGATTTTTTTATGTTTAAGTGAAAGAACAAAGAAATAATCTGATTGAAACACTCAATTTGGGGTTTATATAAATTTCTAAAAGATACAGATATAAACTGCAGCTGGGTAATTGAACAGATACCCTTAGACAAACTAAGAATAATGTTTAGTTCCTTATATCACGTTTCCCTCGGGAAATACTTTGTTCACCAGTATCTCACAACCAAGATACTGTATAACAATTAAGTCCTGATACATAACTGGAAGCACAGACATTACCAATTTCTGATATTGCTCTATATCACAAATTCAGCTTACTCCTGCTAAAGATAACTTTCTCTTACCAATTAGTTATGCTACCTTTGTAGAAGCTAGTTCTTTAATAATTTAAAACTAACCTTATGTGTCCTTAGTCTCCAGCTGCTTCCAGTGCTCAGGCACCACTGAGGAGGTCTAGAAGATGACAGTTCAACTTTACAAGAATATTCAAGAATCCAAATTTAGTTTTCATTTCTTAAAAAAGCAACTGCAGCAAAAAGAAATATCTTTTGAACACACTTAATACCAGGGCATTGAAGTAACTGTTTATGAATCAAGCCATCACTTTTTCACTGTTTTTGAGAGCATTCAAGCATTTAAAGAGTGTAAAACCAGTTCCCAGTAGACATCACCTTGTTCTCACTTGACAGATATCCTCAGTGATGTTAGCTTAGGATTTCATCTCAACATGAATCATTACTAAGTCACAAGAAAGACCCTCTAGTCCAAACTCACTGCTGCATTTACCATGGCCATATGGTTCCTGTGTCAGAGTTATCACACAATTGGCTTTTAGTAAGGACAGCTTAAGCTACCAAATAGTAGGTAGTCATATCTATTGACAGATGGACTCATTTTTGCTCTCTAAACTCTAGTGAGCAAGGCATCTACTTGAAAGACATTTGAATTTATCCCCTGGTTCTACCTAACTTGAATTTATCCCTACTGAAAAAATCTGACCTGGCTCCACACCTGAAAACTGAGTTTCTCTGGGTGATCCTAGCCCATAGACTATCTCATACTAAAGTCTAGGTGTACCCATGGCTGGTCCTTTGTAGAGAACAAAGGACCAGCCTTTGTTTCCCTGCACATGTTTAGCAAGGGAAGGAAGCCAGGTGCACAGGTAAGACAATGGCCACAGTGGCCTCTACTGTTTCTCTCATCAGAATGGTGGGAGACCCCATGATATACACACACAGCAGTACAGACAGTATTAAGGTATTAAAGTCATAATCTAGAGGCATTAATCTCCCTCTTTTTTTCCACTGTTGTGGGTTTGTGTGGCAAGGTTTGAGGGGGAGGGCTGCAGGGGGTCTTCTGCAAGAAGCTACTAGAAGCTTTCTCTAGGTCTGACAGAGCCAATGCCAGCTAGCTCAAGGATGGACCTGCCACCAAAAAAAGTCAAGGCGACCAGCAACAGAGGTAACACCTCTGTGACAGCATATTTAAGAAGGAAAAAAAAACAAGCAGACATTTTTTTTCTGCCAGAGAAAGGAGTGAGAGGATGTAAGAAACTTTGCAGACGCCACGGTAAGTGAAGGAGGGGGAGAAGGTGTTCCAGGTGCCAGAGAATAGATTTCCCTGCAGCTTGTGGAGAATAACATGGTAAAGCAGGTTGTCCTCTTGAATCCCATGGAAGAGGATGGGAAGTAGAAATTCCTCCCGGAGGACCCCATGGTGGAGCAGGTCCTTCAGGTCCCCACTGAAGGAGGCTGTGACCAAGTGGGAAGCCAGCACTAAAGCAAGCTCCCGGCAGTACCTGTAGCCCATGGACAGAGAGGCCTATGCTGGTGCAAATTTTCTGGGGGATCTTGTGACCTCATAGGGGACCTTGCTGGAGCAGTCTGTTCCTGAAAGTCTGCACCCCATGGAAGCCTTGCTGGAGCAGTTCATGAAGAACTGAATCCCTGTGAGAAAGGATTCACATGGGAGAAGTTGGTGGAAGACTGTACCCTGTGGGTGGGACCCCACACTGGAACATAAGAGTGTGGAAGTCCTCCCCCTGAGAAGGAAGGACCAGCAGACAACTTGTGATGAACTGACAGAAACCATATCCCATCTCCCTCTGTGCTGCTCGGGAGTTGGGAGAAGGGAGAGAAGTCATGAATGAAGTTGAGCCCTGGAAAAAGGGAGGGAGGGGAGGAGGTGTTTTAAGATTTGGTTTTACTTCTCATTATCCTACTCTGTTTTCATTGAGTACTTTCTTGGGGTAGGGGGGGTGTGTGATAAATTTTGTTCCACATTGAGTCTGTTTTGCCCATGACGCTGACAGTGGGATGATCTCTCCCTGTCCTTATCTTGACTCCTAAGCCTCTTAGTGTGTATTTTTCTCCCCTGTCCAGCTGAGAAAGGGACTGATAAAGCAATGTTGGTGGGCATCTGGCCTCCAGCCACCATTAAACCATCACATCCACTAACAAGAGAGAAAACTTAATTTACAATTTTTGTCATTCAACTAATCTCTTCAGTGATGCTACTGTGTTTCTCCTTCCTTTGCAACAGTAACACAGGAGAGCAGGTGCAAACAGTTTCAGGCTCTTTGCTCATTCTGCAAGTTAAACCGTTGGCTTGGGCCTGCCAGCCTTGTAGCTGAACTAGCAGAGTGCCTAGCTTGGGAAAATATGCCCTGATTATTAACCTGCACATGGAACTATACAGCATCTGGACTGGAACTGGCTCACATCCAGGAACCTTGAGGACAGTATAAATGACATCTAGCTGTGCATGAGGATATTTATAGAAATATGCAGAAGCTGGCAATTACAAATCTGCCTAATTATTCATGATATTACCAGATTATAGTTCTAATCCAATCTTTCGTGCAGGTCTAAGATCCACCAGCAATACTACTGTTTGTATTTCAGGCTGAGAGCCTACTCCTTGAGTAGCAAGAAGCTTGAGCAATGACACAAGGGCCTTCAGCAGACAGTATGAGACATGATGTGGGTACTCTGACCATTGGTAAGCAGACTGGTCTAGTGTCCATCAGACAGGTCAATTTATTTTTTTTTACTTCGTGCTTGCCTGATTTAGTTGACTGTCCTTCATGGAGAAATCAAATTTATGCTATGCCAGGCAGACATTAAGCAGCAGATAGATGGAGCAGCCTATTCATGCTCTCTGAGTGAGGGCCACCTATCTCCAACATTGTTAGACCAGCAGCTCTTGGAACTTAACACATTCTTTAGACACCCTGTGGTCCTGCTAGCTACCTCTGCCCGAGTCACCCTATACACAGGGAATGAGGAGACTATTTGGCCTGTGAGGTTTTGTAAACTCTATCTACTTCATAGAATGGACAAATTCCCCTATTCAAGGGCAGTTGTCAACTAGGAGTCTTTAATTTATAATGTCATGCTCCGTTAGCAGTACTGAGAGGCCATAATTGGATCAAAGATTCCAGCTGAGAGTCAGTGAAATTGGCAAAGAAAGAATCAAAATTCTTAGTCCAGAACATCTGCCACTACAATAGAATTATAGTTCTTGCTTTCATGCAGGTATCCTGCCAGATACTACTGGAGAATTAAAGAATTCTGGTGATTTCTAAAGAAATGTTACTGTGCATTTTTCAAGAAAATAAATACACCAATTAAACCCTATATTTTTAAGTTCTATTGCAGTTTCTGATACGAGCCATTAAAAAAAAAAAAGAACAAGAAAGATGTTGGGTAGTTAGTTCATGAAATACAACTTGGTAACAGACATATAGGCACCACTGTAATAACTGCAGCTGAACTTAAGATCTAAGCCTTTAGATATAAATCATAAATGAGATGTCCATATTGGTTTAGTGGCCCTTATGCAGTCCAATATATAGGAAAATATCTAGATTTACTACAAGGCAGCTTGTAATTTAACTATCCGCTGGATTTTAAAAGCTTCTCAGACTATGATTATGCTGCAGAAAGCACATGCTGCAACTTATGTAGGCATTTGTGAGATAGTTTTAAAGTGCTATTATCCCTTAGAGCACCAGTGTGTGCTGGAAAGCCAGGACAAAAGGGTGGGTGAGTATTGTGTAACTAATGCCAGCTTCCTTTATCCAATTCTATATATTTTTGTGGTTCATGTCTTGACATTTATTTTCATCAAATGGATGTCCCCAAAATGGAACCTTATTTTTGCACTGATTTTTGTTTAAAAAAAAAAGTTTGTAGATAAATTTTGTAGTTAATAAATGATATACCCCAAAATTAAACCCTTCACTTTCTCACTAGCTTATGTCTTTTTTTAAAAAGTGTGTAGATAATGTGCTGTATATATAAAGCCATCTAAGAGTGATCTGACACACATTAAGAGAGCCTTTGTTTTGATGAACCTGAGTGGGAAAAGCCCAGGATTAATTAGAAAATTCACAACACAATGTAGCAGAGTGATTCCTGTAAAGACTTAATAGCAGCTCAGAACTTGAATTGCCAAGAAATAATGAAATTTGCCTCCTAATTATTAGCCTGAAGTAGCAAGACAGTGCATAGAAAAAATAAGATTTGGGCTTTATACTAATTGTCCTCCTAGATACCAGAAATGGCCATCTAGTGCCTATCTCAAGAAAATTTGGTTAATAGTCGTAGGAATATATGGTGACTATTCTTAGCTCATATTTTTTGTGTTCTCATTTTTACGTGCTGTCAGAATAAGAAAAAATATGTGGGAAATTTGCAATGTTGACATTTCAGGCTATTTAGAATGAAGGAGAAATGATATCTCAGAGCAACTAGGACACGCATCTAGTGGCTGTTCATTCTGCAGCTAGGGTGACAGATGAACAAAACGTTTCCAGCTGCAGGTTGGAAGTAAGTTCTACGTATATGTGATTTAGCGTCATTTGGTCAAGAGACTGACTCAGTCAGGTCCTATCTTGTCTGCAGAGACAAAACCCTGTCAATTGCAACAAATAAATCTTTCCAGTTAGTTACAGGGAGTATTTTACATACAGCAGTTATTTGCAGCCTTGTTACTTATTGGCTGGCAATACAGATATGGGGGAAAGATTTCACATGACTCCAAATAGCTGCAAGCAAACAGCAGGAGGACCTCAAAGCAATTTGCAGAGGCAGTACTAAATGGGAACTATAATAGTACAAAACAGGATATTTTGCTCCTAAGTTGTGAGCTGGAGTGTTACTGTTTCCTGTTTCATACATACTATTACTGAAATTTACGTTATCTCTAGAACATTGCTGGATTAACAACACAGAAAACATGTAAAAACACTTTGAAACTCAATTCCTAGATCCAGAAAATCCATAGTCCACCTTGCCTAGATGCATCCACCCTGAAATTAAATGCAGAAAGAATAGTAATTATTAGAAACTAAATTTAGAATCCATGAAAAAAGACACGCTTGTTTACAGCTAATGGCCCCTGATAAAGTATGCCAGTGGGTGGCTGTGCTTCCCTGTTTCAGAGTTTTGCAGTGCAGTGAACCATACACTTAGATGACTCACTGCCCACAGGCAGGGCCAACCTGTTTGATGCTGAAGAAGAGCCTGCAAGAACAGTGGGGCTCTGACAAGGCAGAGAGAGGCGGTGATGCCCTGTGGATACAGATAGAACATAGCGCTGAGGTTGTTCTGTGAAGGCACAATGACAGAATCAGCACACAATGTAACCTCTGCTCCTTCTGCGGCTTTTGTATTTTTGTGTACTGTGTCTTCTGGTAAACGGCAATTGTTTATTATGTGATGTATTCTTAGCACTGCTTTCTCTGCTTGTGCTTTTGGGTCTTTTCCAGTCTTTAGTTACCTCTCCCCCATACCCACATCTTTTTAACTTGGCACAGGACTCCCTAGGTACAGAATTTACTCAACTTTCCTTTCTGATAGATCACACTCATGTTTATTGATTCATTTACTTGATGGAGATACAAAGCAGAAGTCATCAGTACAGTAGCGTTCCCTAAACTCTACCCTACTGCAAATGCAACAGCAGCAAGAATACAATGTAATGCACTAATCTTTTAGTCATTCTAGTCTGACTTCATGGTTGGCATTTTTTTGAGTTTGGGGTTGAACTAGACAACTCCTGAAGACCCTTTTGAGTTGTCCTATTATCATTTGAACATAGGATAATTTTTCCTGTCACTAAGAGCGTTCTGTCACTGACATTACTACCTGAGTTTCTTGTTTCCCTACCCTTCATTCCATCAAGACCAGGTTACAGTTTCTTTGTTCAGTAATCCCCAGTATTTCTGCACATAAATAAGGATAAAATCTACAGATTAGGAGACTTACAGGGCACAGCCAAAACCAGATTATGGCTGCACTCTGCCTAAATCACTGTGGGTCTTCCTGCATAAGTAAATACATAATACAATTAATACATTTTGGTGCGCCTTATCTAAATGCTATTTATTATGTAAAGTCATTATTCATAGAATTTATGTGAGAAGCCCAGAAATGCTAACTTTGTGATTTTCTTTATTTAAATATTTCAACCTCTCCTTTTATCTTAGTAGCTTGCTTATAAAAGACATTCCTTAGTAAGGAAAAAACTGTTATCTGCTTCAATGATGCTTTTACCTTAAATATAGCAGCACTGAAGGTGTACTTACATGAAAAGACTACTTCTCCATTTATACAACTTTACATTCCAAAGAAATTGGGTATACTTTCATGTTGTTGTTGTTCCATACACAACTGTGGAAACTTGGAAGATATTATTGACATTGTTAATATTGTTATTGGCATTTTGTTGGGCTATGATCCCATTCTCTGGTGATTCACCAGGACTTTGGAGAGGACCAAAGAACTTTGCTACTAAGCTTTTAAATGTCACTGAAACCCCCTAGGAATTGTCACATTCTCTCTGACTTCCTTCAGAAGAGAAGTATCTCAAATATCTCTATACAGAACTACATTGTACATCATAGACAGTTGAGTCAAAACATGAATATTTTTTCCCATTAAAATGTATTTTATAAAATACCAAGAACCACATGCAGAAAGTTTATAACCTCTGTTTTACAAGCAATAACACTTTCTGACCATAGAAATGCCTTCTGACAAGGGGGTGGACTAAATGATCTCAAGGTCCCTTCCAACTCCTAATATTCTGTGATTCTGTGATTTTGGTCATCTTCATATTATTTTTGTGAATCTTCCTTATATTCCCAATATACATTGGGAGTACAATAAATGATGAGATGACTATTTGTCTCCACTCAACTACAGATGTTAGAAAAACAGTAAACATTGTCATCAATCACTCATCAACATCTTTAGGACAGCCTGTACTGTGGTATGTAGTCCTTCAACCCCAGACTAGGTTACAGCCATACCTATTACAAGAAGAGGTTCTTGCTTTCTTCCTTTTGTGCATAGCACAGGATCTGAGTAAAATTAATAAAACATAATACAAATCAATTGAAGATAATTGTGTACAAAGGCAGACTTTTCAGTAGTTCTGCACACCAAAATGTTTATCATACAGACCTTAAGATGATTTTTTTAAAAAACAAAACAAAAAAAAACCCCAAATCCTCCTCTTAACCATCTCTGAGCAAGTTTTGCACATAACTTCATTGAGAAGCATAACCACTAATCCCTTCAGCACAAGCCAAAAAAACAGGAGGCAAGGAACAAGGACAGCTACATGAATTTGCTGCTGCCAGCACAAGCCAGTAAGGATAAGAGGACATGGCACTCCGCCTCATCAAATGTGGCAGCTAAGAATTTCTGCTTCCTGGTCATACTGAAAAAGTAAAAAACTTCTCCTCCACAATATATCTTCAATATTTTTCAGAGTAACACATTAAATTGCAAACTCACTTTTACAGAACATACACCTTACCTGGATACACTCATGACAAACTGCATTAAGCAGTTAAACAGTAAGAGCTTCACTAGCTGACACAGATAAATAGGAATAATCACGTGGTAATTTCTTCCACGGTTTAGATAATTGTAATAATGTTTTTTTAAACTGTAAGTAAAAAAGGTTTGGGTTGGTGGTTATAGCTAAGTCTTTACTGTGAATCCTTGACATAGAGAGTGGTATTTTGATATGTGGGTCTTACAGTAACATACGGTAGCTGCCCTGAAAAAAATATTCTAGAGCTTCATCCATAGAGGAGAAGAGAGTCAACAAGAAACAAAATGGGTCTTGGATATTTGAACAAGACTTACAATACTTCATATTTATTCTCTGTATCTAAGTAGCGTTATCTTCCTTGAAAAGATTGGGTAGTTGGTTCACGGTGAGGAACTGTATTTGCAAAAAGATGTCACAATAGCCATTTATTTTGTGTAAAATAGCAGAATAGAACTGGAAAATATAGACAATGAAGACTTGGTTAGACCTCTGGTTTTAAAACAATTCTTCAATGTGAAGATCAGTTTGTCCTACTTGTTTATAATCCACAGAATAAATAGGAAGAAAATAGGCAGTAATTAAAGCTGAAGGGTGTACTTCACATGGAGTAAACTCAACTTCAGAGTAACAGTTATGAAAGGCATGCTGTCACACTGGGCTTGTTAAGAACTGCCCATCAACTTGTCATATACTCTGGACACATGAAAGAAGTGGGATTATCATGCTTGGATGCTTCACATACAGCCTGCAGAAAAAAATGAATTGACCCAACAGAAGTTATTTGCCATATACTCCTACAGTAAGTCCAGTTTCAGTACATTCACCTGTGGCACAAAGGGCTTTGTGAAGAAAAGACTATTACTGCGTCACTGATATTTTAAGGGTTTTGTTTGTTCCAATAAACATATCTGAATGTCATTCTTTCAGGCTGCAGAAGAAAGATATTCAACAGTGTAGATTTATACATATTTTCACTAAATTTTTTCATTTATAGTTTTAAGACATAGCGTGGGAAGCAGTTGGTTGAACATAGGTTTAGATGCTCCAGCATGTCCTTTGTTGCTTTCTGATATTGCTCCACACAGATGTAGAGGGTCTATCATAGGCCTAGTCCTATCTGCCAACTTCTGTCCATCAAATGTAACAGGTTACCTATGTTTAGGTCACTAAGCCCAAAGCCTAGTAAATTTATAAACAGAAGCAATGTTCAGATCAGGAAACTGTTAACTGTACATCTTCCTCATTTATACATCTTGTTAATTAAATAACTTGTCTCAGTTGGAGGTTACAAAAACCA
>VZTU01011117.1:0-26017 GCA_013400835.1 Zapornia atra
CCGTTTCTGGTTTCAAAGTTTTCACATACTCCTGTAGCATCTAGCTCTTACAATTGGAAAGAAGACTTTGGAACTGCAAACAGGATGGAACTAAAGCCACAACATCTGTTAGGACATCTGAGTTGCTGCAGGTCTGAGATGAATGTTCTCAGTGGTTACTTACATTAGCACGATTAGCTGTTTTGCTACTGATCNNNGCTGTTTTGCTACTGATCAGGGACTATGAGGAAGGAAAAGGAGGATCATATTATCAAGATGAAGTGCCAAATTATTTGGTCTCATGAGTGGGTGGATTTGGAAGATAGAAATGCTCAGCCCACTCAAGAAGAAGACATACCTAGCAGTGAATTTTTATTCCTCTGTTAAGTGCTGGAAGGCCTATATGTATGTACAGTTCTTACTAATGACAAACTAAGGAGAAGCTGAAATGTAGATGTTCTTGACTTTTGTGATCTATGAAAAACATCTCTGTTTTTCATTTTTAAAGTCAGTACTTAGCAGAAAAAATTGTAGTTATCCTTTCAGTTTCAGCACAGTCATTTTGGCAGTTAAGAAGACTTAACTGAAGTCCCAGATTCAGCCAGCCTGAATTGCACTGAAATTTCTGTACGTGGTTTTTTCTGCTGACTACCTGCCTCTGGAGACCTGCAGCTTGGCCAGTCAGAAGACACAAGGTGCTAGATGAATTCAATTCATCTAAACCTGGTCAAGCTGTGCGATTTAGGACGTATTTCACTTCTCAGAGTAAAACTATATATTAAATTGCAGAGGGAAATATTGCTGCAATAAATCTAAAAAATCTTAGAGCATCTCAGTAATTTTATAGTAGGTCTGAAATATATTCCCTGTCTCTTGAGGCCACGTGTCTTTTGCCATCTTTTTAGACAGGTGTCAGACCTTCATTGTCTTTTATTACTTTAAGAACAATGAAACTAACCACAGTCTGCTTACTGCTACACTTGACACTTGTCATATTTGTCCTAACTGAGTTTGTATGGTTGTAATGACTGTACTGGTGCTGTTAAGTAATTATATCCAGTATATTCCAGAACAGTGAGTAGAGAAATGTACATTTTTTCCCATTAGGTAAAATAACACTTTTTAAAGAAAACATTAATTATGAAGTCAAAGATAAGGGATTATCATAAAGGAATCATTCTTCTTTTTAAAAGAACATCGAAGCTCTGTTCAAATGGGGGGCAAGATAAGGAGGAAATTCTTAGATCCCTGAAATATGGTCACCATCTTAATAAAAACTTCTTGAGACAAACAGTGCCATTGCATCAGATAGCAGAAATGCAATGGATCTTGGCAAATTACAAGAATTATGGTTCTTTTCTTCTCTAAGGGGAATTTAGCAGAGGAGATCCATGTCATTTTCTCACAAGTGCAGAAGAGTAAATCATGGGACAGATTATTTTACTAGAAGGGCAAGTTATCCTGTTACAGTTGATATTCCTATTTAACTTTCACTATCTTTATTCCTTTCTAATACTGTGATGTTACAAATTACTTAAATTTGATCAAATTATGGCACTACAAAGACAAAATAATTGGTTTTCTTTTTAGCAACCTGTATTCTAAACGTGTGTATGTAAAACATAATGTAGTATCCCCAGTAGCAGATAAACACTACGTATTGATATTGCCATTTTCTATTCACATCTATGGACAGGTACGAGGCAATAGAGGTGTGAGAAAAATCAGGGAATAAGAACCTGATTACATATAAAATAATCATAGTAGCAGCTGGAAAGTGATGCAGGATCAGTGGAGTCCAGTCTTTCCTACCCTTTTTCCCATCAAAGTTTTAAATACCTGGAGTATAGAGGAAGAGAATACAGATTTGCCCAGTGATAGAAAGTTGCTGATTAAAATAAACAGTTACAGGGGGTTGTTCCTGTGTTTGTGGTAAGCTGAAGTGTTGGGAGTCATGCCATGATGCGTCAGTCTCTACATTTCTCAAGTTGTCTTGTTTCACTTTTCAGTTTCTTTTAGATTCAGTCAACATTTTTATTTGAAAGCAAAGTCTTGCAGTCAGCATGAAGGCAGACACTGGTAACTGGCAGTACTGAACTGCAATTAAAATAAAGTTGTGAGATCACAGTTGCCTGTAATTGAAGCGAACGCTTTCCTGTCAATGCAGTGCTCAGCCTGGTCTGTCTTCTTTATGTGAACTTCACAGCTCAAGTATTACTGACAGAAAAGGAAGAAAACAAGTAGTCTGTCTAGCCTCTGTTAGAAACTATTCTTATTTCTGACTAAATCTCCAATATGCAGCTCTTCACTGTAGGCTAGAAATTCTCAGCTGAGTTTGTGTCTCTGATCTCTTCATAGAAAATGGGTTCAATCTGAATTTTCTTTGTTCCATTTCAAATGCTGTTCTTTAAATCATTTTCCCTGCCCACCATCTGTTTTCCCTCCCTCTTTGAATCATTTCACATAATGTTTCCATATTTTTTGCTAACAAGTTCAAGCTGCTGCTTCTTTTCAGGTTGATTATTTTTGTACTGCTCCTTCAGCCACTCTCTCCTTGTGGACTTCTCCATGACCCATCTATGCAATTCTTTCAGTACAGCCTGCTGCTCAGAGTCACTGATTCGTCCTCTCTTAAGTCTGCTGTGAGAAGTGATGATGCTTTATGTGCTAGAATAGAGATGATGCCAGCCACAAAAATTCCTGCAGATATCTTTCTTTCTGTGGACATTACACAAAGTCCATGCCATGCTAAGTGCTTATCAGTGAAAGGATTTCTTGCATTTCTTCTTTGTCTTCTGCATTTCTTGCATGACCAGAATGCTCTTGCAATGGCCTAAATTGTCTTAGCAGTGGCTAATGCCCATCTCTCACCGACAGAAGTGGAATTCCCTCCTAGTGTTATAATGAGGCTTGAATTTCATACTGTAAAAGTTGTAGGGTAAAAAGCAAACAAAAACAACCCCCTTCCCCATGTCATACAAGTTCTGGCAGGATCTGTTGCCTTTTTTCTTCATCTTTTCTTGGGTGGGCATGTAAGTTTTTTCCTTCGAATTTATTGTTCCCTTTATATATGCATTTTGGCTAATTGTCTATGACATCATGCTTTTTGTTGTGGTCTTTTGGGTGGTTTTTTTTTCCATTAGACACCAGTCTTCAAGTGCTTATCACTTGCCTTCCATTTTTTCCTGGTGTTCTGGTGAATCCCATGGAAAATCCTAGAGCTTAGTCACTTTGGGGATTATTTATTGTTCTGCTGAACTGAATCTTGAGAGAGCGTGCCTATTGTATTGTTAAAATCCATTCATACCTCATGCACTAAATTCTGTTGAATCTACAGCCCAAGTGTAACTCTGTTACCTGGAGGAACTGTGTCCCTGAAAGGCTGGAAGATTAAATAACAACTCTACAAAAAACTCCACTAAAAAGGCACTGGAATTAACTTGAAAGAAAAATTTTACTTTGAGCCTAGGCCTCTTTCTCAGCACTTGGCAACTGCTTTTATGCCATTTCTCGCTACAGGAACGAAACTGTACTCAGAAGTGCCAGCTAAGTTTTGCTTTGTATCGTAGCATGAATAAAAGAGCTTAATTTACTGGAGGTAGCTGAATAAGAGTCGGTCTGTATAAAAACTGTAACTTATTAACAATCCATTCCCATCAGTTTTAGACTGACACTTTTGTCAGCACGCCGCTGCGCAGCGTCGTGCATGGCTGCAGATCAAAGGACTGGAGTGCTCTGCTACCAAAAACTCCTGCTCCCCCAGACAAAGCTTTCTGCCCCCCCTTTTTACCAACTGGTGCTTGCACACGCTGAGATTTTCTGCCAACTGACAATTACACGTTTTGCATTTGTGAGCAGTGCTGGGAAACATATTGAAGAACTAAGAGGTTAATTATAATTAGAGGTGTGCTGATTGAGAAGACAAGAGTCTGGGTAGATTGGAGACAAGCTTTAAATGTTGTAACCGTGTCGACTCCAGGCTTTCATCACCTCTGGTTCCATCAGCCATCTTTTATCTTCTTGTGTGTATTCATTTTGCAAATATAGCACATTTAACAGACTTAACTAAAACTTTCCAGGCCTGATGGAAAATTAGGTCAAGCAGTCGTGAAAAAGAGGCAGAATTATAAAAATAATTATTTTGAAAATAAATGTACTACCGAATGAACTTTTTGATGCACTGTATTCAGTAGGAAAAAACCCCAGAATTTAAATCTGACCAAATACTATATATGGATAACCCCATAGAAATGGCTGTTGGTAAGAATTAGATAAGAGTACGTCTGATAAATGTAAGTGTAATAAGGCACTTGAGATGATTTAGAAACTAAAGCACTAAGGAAATGAAGGTAATTTTCTGAGCCAACTTAATTGTCATACACAATCATATGAACAGAAAGACATTAACCAGTTACCCAGTCTTTAATTTAGCAGGCAACTCTTTAATCAGAGCAGAAACCAGAAGTCAGAGATGGAAAAAACAGAACACAAGATAAGATGGAGGTTTTACAGGGAAGGTGATTATCAAATTTGCTTAGTGTTACAGAAGCTGTCTGTCATCTGGAGTCTTTCATACAAAGTGAGACAGTTTCCTTCATTCCCAAGTGCTCAGGCATAAGGAGGGAGATCACAGAATAGAATATCCTGAGTTGGAAGGGACTGATAAGGACCAGCAACTCCAACTCCTGGAAGAGAAGTTAGGTGTCATTCTGTTTACAAGACTTTGAAATAGATCATTGCTAATAGTTTCTTCTGTCTTCAACATTGAAGACAAATATGAGTCATACAGTTGTGCTGATAATTAGACAGCAATTGGGAAGAGCAAAATCTAGAAAAATAGAGGTTTTGAGAAAAACAATTTAATGAAACAAACCAAACTGGTATTTGGAACACAAACCAGTTGTTTTCTTGGCACAGAACAAATGCTTAGCTGCCAATTGTAACAAACACCTGTTCCTCTGTTCAGATGAGGAAGGAAGTTTATATATCCTGCCTGCAATCTCAGGCTCTGCACCTTTCTAAATTTAGAACCTGCTATTCTTTCCTCTTGCTACCTTCTATTGGCACAGAGAAGCAGAATCTAATCCCCTGGCTTTACTGTGGTGTCTGTGGTTACATACTCAATTTCCCATAGACAGCTCTGGCTTTGGTATTTCTTATGTATTTTATTGTTTACTTAGTAGCCTAGATGGCTTTTTTTACAGCTAGAACTTTCTCTTTGATTTTTTTCAGGTGGTTTTAGCCAAGAAATAAAAATATTCCTTATGATTTAAATAATATATTCTTTATTATTTTTTGTTAGTAAAACATTATATTTATAATATATAAGCACAACCTACATACAATGACATCAAATGTGGGAGTAATTAGCTTAATACAGATTGAAGAGTTCAGTGAGTGCTGCTGGGATAGAATTATGAAGAAAAAATTGATGGAAGTATAGGGGTAAAAGGTCTGATATTGTGAAAATTTGTAATCATGAGAAAACATTTTCAGGAGAATGGATGGAATTTGCATAATTTAGGCTTTTTAAAAAAAAACTCAGAAACTATAGTTTTTTAAGCATGCCACTCATTTCATTTACTCTGTGCTAGGGGCTTGTATACAGATTTATTTATTTCACTATTCCAAAGTAAGCCATTTTCTCCTTCAATCTCGTTTGGAGCTTCTTTCAATCAGGCATATGGACAAGGCAGTCCTGTTTTGTGCAGAAGATAATTTAAGGACACAGATAAAACGTGTGCAGCACTTCTTGCCTTGAGAACAGGCTTTTGCCCATTCTATTTTCTGGTGTAGATGCAGCCACTGGGATTCTACCATTTGTCCTTACTGAGAAGAGGTTTTTACTTCCGATGATTCCTGGTCCTTTGGGGACCATTTTTGATGTTTCTAACAGAAATATTTTTAGCAGGATAGAAAAGTCAGCAGCAAACCAAGCAGGGCATTTTCATTAAAAGCTAATTTCATGCCTTTGAGGAGCATCCTGCACTATGATACTATTAGAACTATTGAATTCTGGTTTTCATTTATATTAGGCAAATGAAAATGCTGAAATATATCCATTTGTTACAAGTATAATTGGAGAACCAAGAATTAAGGTATGAGTGAAGAAGTGGCTAATTCCAGGATGCTGAAAAGAGAAGCAGTTCTTTTCATAGATGTGGGCATTACGCCTATCTGTGAGAAGTCCTGTTGTCTGAAGAGACTGTGGGCAGTAAGACACAGTACCTTAGAATGAACAGCTTCTCACATTTCAGTGAATTATGTCCTTCACACCAGAGTATTTTGATAGTGGCTTTCTAATGTCTGGTGTCTGATGTCCCGGTGTGTAAAGGTACCATGATTCCACGTCAGTGAAGCTGATTTCAGAAATGTTCTGTGAAAGTAAAGGTGTCAGTGCACATGTACTTCAGTTTGTTTTCAGATACATGTGTATCACTTAGCTGTTTCATATTTTAACAAGTAAAACTAATTGAATCCTGCATGAACTTAGAGTGTGCATGTGTTATTCATGTAACAGGTAAGGTTTTACTGTGTTATTTCAATGTTGCTTTTCGATGCAAAGTGTTTTTACTCTTTATTTTTTCTTTCCTACTATCTCTGATGGTGAAGGATATTCAGAAACCCTTTTTGCAACCTCCCCAGTCATGCACACTGTCCGTCCAACATTCTATAAGGGTATTGTCTTCCTTTTTTATCATTATCAATGCATTAGAGACAAAAATCCTATAAGGGCTTGCAGTTGAGGCATTTGCAGTCCATTCAGTGACACGTGGCGTAAAAGGTGTGTACCACCTTCATAACTCCATTCCCTCCTACCGTCTCCCATTACCTTGACAATGTTCTCACTTTCCAGCTGTCTGCATTTTAATTCTAGGTGAGCAGGAATAATGTTTTCCAGAATTCTGGCAATTAGGTACTTTTAAGTATTTGGCAGTTTCTGTCATATAGGGCATGCTCAGTAGAGAATATAGATTTTACTTTAGCATTTCATAGCGTAGTAACTGCCTAGGATTCAATTACCAAATATGCTACTTAAATCACTAATTTCCAGTCATGGAAGCATTGACAAATGTACTATACTTTCGCTGTATACAGTCTAAATTAATATAGTAACTTCTTAGAATCAGTTTTTTTTTTAAATGTATGAAGTCACAATTTCCTATTCTGCTTTGTTTTTCTATTGTGTATTCAGTGCAACCACTTTATCCAAGGATCAGAAATGTTACAACAGCTGCTGCTGAGACCTATGCCAATATCAGTTGGGAGTATGAGGGACCAGATCATGCGAACTTTTATGTTGAATATGGTGTAGCAGGCAGTAAGAAGTCATTTCATTAAATTTTTGCTAAAGTTTTCAGATGTATTTTCACAGATTTTTTATAACAAATGTGGTCCTAAATTGACCCAGTGTTAATGTCTCTTAAATGTCTAGAATTATTTTTTAATTTGATCAGGAAGATCATATAATTTCAATTTTAATAAACATCAGTGTCTAACTGGTATTTGATGCTTAGATGGAATATCAGCCTTTGTTCCTTTGTATTACTTCATAAATTCTTTTCAACATGAACTTCTAAAAATGTAGCTTGCACAAAGTTGTTTATTATGCAGGGATAACGGGTTAAAATATTACTGTATTAAAACAGGATAAAACAATTTTCCTGAATTATGCCAAATTCAGGGGGAAAAAAACCTAAATAAGAGAGCAAATCAAAATAATATTCTTTATTTAATTAGGGTACCAACCAACTTATGTATGTCTCTGGGGATAAAAGCAGGTTTTAATCTTTGATAATACCACTAATAGTTAAAACATAGCTAATAATGACAAGATCCTTCTATTCAAGTACTCTATCCTTCTGCAGTTAGAATGAAATACAACTGGAATATAAATGTATTTTTCTGGATACTGGTCAAAGAAGCAGCTGGAATAATACTAGAAAATATGTAAGAGAATGATCAGGAAATAGAAGTTCAGTTTTCAAAGTAGAACTTCTCAACTAAAGTACATGCTGATTGAAACTACAGCCATGTAATTTAATTAAATTACTAAAATATATTGTAATGCATTTTATAATTGCAAATTCAATAACCCTTTAAAAAATAAATTAAAATAGTATTTCTCTAGTACACTGGAACAAATGTTTAAAATAGTTTCATAATTCATGTAAAATGTCTTCTTCAATATATTGCATGCAATATATTATTTGAAGTCGTAGTTTTATATGATCTTGTTATTTTTTTGAGAGAACAGGGTTGGTTTTTTTCCAGTCAATCCATAGTTTAGTCAAGCAACTGTTGATAGTATTCTGTCTAGAAACTTTCAGCTATACAGAGTAATTTAAAATTCCAATATGTTGTTTTCCTAAAACTTTTGTAGGCAAAGAAGATTGGAAAAAGGAAATTGTAAATGGTTCTCGAAGCTTCTTTGTGTTAAAGGGTTTAACACCAGGAACAGCATATAAAGTCCGGGTTGGTGCTGAGGGCCTGTCTGGTTTTAGGAGTTCAGAGGATGTGTTTGAGACAGGTCCAGGTGAGGCACACCGTACCAATTCTGTACTGTAGTCAGAATTGTGGTAGACCGAGCGCTGAAACGTTGAACTGCTTCTAGCTAGGAGATGTTGTAGCTAGCAGCTTTGCATGTTCCTTTTTAGAGCCATGTTGTATTATTTTGTAAGCTCCTGAATAATGCCAGCAGATTTATTACGTAGATTATGAATGTTTTCATCCTACTTGTCTGTTGTTTGTTTTAGGGGCAAGATGCTCACTGCTCACACTCCATCTAAGTGCTCTGCACGGAAAATTACCTATTCCATTTACAGATTTACAGATTCACGGATTCATAGGGGTTGGAAGGGACCTCTGGAGATCATCTAGATTTAAATAACATACTTTAATAGAGCCAAGTATATATATTTTTAAGGCTAATATGATCAGTCTTAATAAAAAAATCCTGAGCTAAAATGTTTGCATAATCAGAAGCGCAGACTCAATTTGGTGTCTCCTGTCATCGGTTCAAACCAGTGTTAAGAGATGCCTATTTGAAAATGCTTTCCTTTCGTATATATGGTTTTATATAGATTTTGATGTCACAATTATATCCTGTGAATCAGTAAGGCTGTTTAAGTTCCTTATGTATGTATTTCGGTCATATTTCTTCATAAGCAACTCAGTAATGCTTGTTAATCAAACTCAGAGAAAAGCATTTATTGGAAGTTTTTTGATGTTACGCTGAATATGTCATTGCCATCACAGCATGTTCTTGATCTGCTGTTACTATTTCTTGTGTATTTGCTAGCCACTTCTGCTCATTCCAAGCATTTTGGTCAGTGCACAGTGATTCAGCCTCACCAACTCCAGAATTTTATGATTTGAGAAAGTAGCTGAAGTATGAAAATATGATTGAATAGTAATCCAACAACAATATAAAAATTAATATGCCCATTTGAAAGTGGGCACTTTCTAAAATCATTTTTTTTTGCTTTTTTTTACCTGTTCTGTTCAGTTTATTGTGTTGCAGGAAGGCTTCAAAAGCATGGTGCTGAGTAACAGTGCCAAGAAAATAAGTATGGGCTAAACGCAGAGGTTATTTAGGAGATGGCTAGTGGTACAAAAGCAGATATGTAAAGTTTTATATAAATACACATCCAGAGCCTAAAGCAGCAGTAAAGCAAGGATCAAGACGATAGTATAGGTCAAAACAAGCTGAATGGACACCTTCCCTAAAGCATCTGTCTGCACAAAAAGTACTGAACCAGTAAATAAGGAATTCCGTATGTATCTAGCCACCTTGGCTCATGCTTGAGTAGTTAAGGAAGAAGGGAATACAAAGACAGTCTTTTCTGCTTCTTGATAATGGAAAGGTTCAGTGTCCAGCATTAAATGATATACCTAGAATATTTCTGACAGAAAAATGAGTCACACTCTCTTCAGTTTAAAGCAAAGCTTGTAAACGCCGCTAAAACTGAAACCGACAAAGAGGAAAATATTGGAACATGGAATGTGTCTTTAATTAGAAATGAAACAGCAGTATTTCATATATGAAGCTTTTGCCACATTTCTTTCTTTGACAAGCATTCCTATAGAGACTCTTCATAATGTGCAGGTTTATCTTTTTGCCCATACTGGTACAGTGTGATGCACAGACTCTTGCATTAGCAGTTCACCAGGAGTAAATGTCTTTCTGCCTGAAGCAGATAATTTGCATAGTGTAAGCAGGAAATATTTTGCCATTTTAAAAGTTACACTGAGATTTAGAAACTCTTCCCTTCTGGATATGCAGTAAGTTAAAGAATACAGGAAGCTGCATAAGTAAGTTTTCATCTTTACTCTCCCATCTATCTTGCATATTTTTATGCATGAGTTGTTTTGCTTGATGCTACTTCTTACTACATTTGAATGTTAAATGTTCTTTTGCATTCTGTCACAGTATTGTACAACCTTTAATGCCTTATTATGAAATGCATATGTGCAAAAGTCAAAATAATTTTAACCTTAATGTGGAAACAAAAATTTATTTTAATTTGATTTATAATTCAGAGGAAGATTACCTTTGAGATTTTATTTTTTAAGACTGCCACATATATAGTATATAAAGTATAGATATATATATCTATATAACATGTAGACATTTTTATGCCAAAATAGTTACGTTGGTGTGCATATAAAAAACCGTTTCTAAAATATCAGAGAGCATAATCTTAAGCAGTAGCTGGGAAATCTCCTAACCATAACAGGCACATTCATTGGATGATCTGTTTAAATGAAAATCAAATCATAACTTTGCCCAGTAATACCAAAAAAGAGGCAGCAAAAAGAGTTAATTTTAGCCTAGTGTTTGTCAAGTGGAATACACAGTGGCCTTCCATATGGACTGGAGAGTAGATGCTGTCTCCAGATATGACAGGTACTTTTGACTGTCGAGAGGTGATGCTTCCAAACTAGCTCTCTCAGCCTTTGGGCTTCAGTTCTGGCCTGTAAGTGAATATTGTTACATTTTATTGTCAGCGTGCTTGCCAGCCCAGTGCCGTCTCTTGTCAGCTAGCTGTCAGCCCAGCAAGGCTCTGGCATTGTTCAAAGGACAGCACCAGCACAGGACAGTTGTCATCCAACAGGTTTTGTGAGGAGAAGACTTTTATGCTGTATCACCTGGAATTGTGGCTTGAAAAGTCAGTGCTCTGTTGAAAACTGATTTTCACTGATGTGCTTTTATGAGCCGTCCCATATAGACACTTGTGCTTTAAGGAGAGGTGGAAATCTTTATGGAGCTCTGGGACTTCCACATTTCCGTGTGTGTATAAAAGTGTTGTGTCCTTTACTTCAGAGTGAGCAAGCCTACTCTACAACAGACTGTCCCTAGCAGGTGTGGGTGAAACATGTTGTGCCATGAGACCCAGTGCACTCGCAGCATCCGAACAAAGAGACAGACTGAAGGTCTCAAGTATAATCTGGTCCTACTGTGAAGTGCCTAGTAAGCTGAGACCTGAAGTACTATTGATCCTTACTAAAATCCTAGGCTGTGAATAACCCACTACCTTATCTCATGAAGCCAGAAGGAAACAACAAATGCTGAAACAAAATGCTGTATGGGTTATGCATAGGAAGTGTTTTGCATTCCATATTCATGTGTGAAGGTGATCTTTGTTTCCCAAATAGTGAGAGGTCTATTGGGCAACTCCTCATAGAGTTTCTAACTCTTGGGTTTTGAATCTGGAGGAGATTGTGAAGAATGAACACCATAGGTTTGGATGGGTGTCCATCTTCTCTATTTCATCTCGTCTTCTTCTACCTGTGGCACATGTCCCTAACTCTCACTCTTCCCACTTTCTCCCAACACAAAATCCTAAGGCCAGTTGTCTGAAGTGTGTTTCCAAACAGGGGAGTAGAAAATAAACTTCAGCAGGAAAATCCTTCTGCTGTGTTGGAGACCAGTAGGAAAGATCCAGCCCTCAGACCACACAGACAATTCCTGTCTTATTAGCGAGAGTAGTGTTTCCTTTGTAGTTTGGTTATCATTTACATTACCTTCTAGCTGGAGTCAGCATTTGGGGAGAAACAGTGCCAAGGAAAGGCTTCCCAGTCACATTGTTTAAAGTTTTCACGAATGCTAAGTCACGGCAATCAGGATAAATTGCAGGATGAGGTACAGGTTTGAGGAGAGGAAGAAACCATGATGCTTAATAAGGCTTTAAAGGATGCTTCATTGTTTATTTTTAGTTGAAATTCAGTGTTAGGGTCTTGAATCACCCATCTGTTTCCCCATTTCAGTCTAATGGGAATGTATTAGCGAATGAGTACTACCTTTTTATTCATTTTGAGAACACAGTTTATGTATTTGTATGAATTATAATTTGCAATTTGATTTCAGTAGTTTAATTAATGTAAAGTGGTTAAGAATAGTGTTGAGGTTTGTGAAAAGCAACATAGTGTGTGCACAGGTTTTGCAAAGTAGTTGCCAAGCTTAACTGTTGGCAGAATTCTTCTTTAAGTACTCCGCACGTGTAGTTGGAAGCATTTGCAATAATGAAAATATTCACAAAATACAATATCACTGTTTTTCTTAATTGTCACAGTGAATGTTACTCCTTAATTAATGAACCATGTATACCAGCTATTATTTATTGAAATTAGCACAGCATTTGAATGCAACAAATCATCTCGTTTTTCTTCTTTTCTCTAGCAATGGCAAGTCGTCAGGTTGACATCGCTACTCAAGGATGGTTCATTGGCCTTATGTGTGCTGTTGCTCTTCTGATCTTGATTTTACTGATTGTTTGCTTCATAAGGAGGAATAAGGGTGGCAAATATCCAGGTATGAGCTCTAACAATGAGAGTAAACGTCATCTACTGGTAATCCATTAAGACAGATCTCAAGGTTACTGGAAAAATTAGATTTGCTGCTGGTTTGCATTTACGTTGTGTGTATGCTGAATCAGTCACCTTTTAGTAGGCTTGTCAGGAACAATCCACCAGTTGGTAGAAAACCTTAACACATTGAAGCCTAAGTATCATCTCCCTCATTCCTGGAGGGTCATATTACCACGTTACCACTCTAGAGAAGTTTGAGCTTCGTTTGAGATACTTGGTCCTCCTGCCCCACTTTCTGATGGGTTTAACTCACTAAAATGAACAGAGTTAGAACATAATTGGTCAGAAAATGTGGAAACATATACCAGATGATAGATACCGTGTTACTTTAGTGTACTGGGAATGAATGTCATAGAGCAAAACCCTTTATACGTTATTTTGTTGCAAATACCCTCCTCTTCAGAATTTGTGTTGTCTTCAGCCTCTGCATTCTTGCAGCTAAATTTGAAGTTTCTGTCTTTCAGTTAGGCTGTTTCTTCTGTAAGTTTTTCTTTATAGAGTTGGTGGGTGTTTTTAGGTTGTGGGGTTTTTTTTTTTCAATCTTAAGCCTAGGAATGGCTAAGTATATTTTATAACTTCTGATTGGAACTGTACAATGTAGGTCTTCTATTAGAACTTCTGATTCCTCTGGGTGTACGTATTATAAAAGCCACATACGAGTGTATGTATGTATGTGTGCATACATGTTTCATGTATATCTTTCCCCAGTCTTTGTGTTTATGGAGAAAGTCCATAGACTAAAGCTCCTGAAAAGCATAGTGACAAACAGTTTGCATAGAATAATAGTATGGCCTGATAGGATCCCAGAGCAGCTGTGAGGTATGAGTGAACATGAATAGACTTCAACTGGGCATCAAAGGATAATTTTGGTTTTATTTTTCTTTTCCTTTCCTACCTACCCTGGAAAGTAAATTTGTTGAGTATCAAGTAAAATCTCAATTTCAAGGAAAAATTCCGTTCTGTATTATAGGCTCCAGAAGTTTTGAAATTATATAAATACCCAGACTCTGGGATGATTATTTAAAGCCAATTCAAACTTCTTAATGTTCATATTGTTAATTTGGACATGAAAGAGATGGCTACACTTACAAAAGCACAAAGAAATTAAAAGAAATCCATACTCTGTTGTAATTTACTCTGCTTTTTTGACCACTGCACTTCTGAAAGCTATTGTCAGGGAACACTGAAAACTTGTCCTCTTTCTAGGCAAATCTTTTACAGCTGAATTTAGCATATGAATTAATTTTTATAAGATTAAAATCACATTTGTTAAGCACAAGATCCTACTCTGCTCAATCTAACTGTTTAATTGTTTTATGGAGAGATGAGAGATTTGTAGTGACAGCAAAAATTGATAAGAGAAGCTTCTGTCCCAACCGCATATGTCCATGGAGAAAAGACAGATGATTAAGGAACACAGTGTTATATAGAGTTAAATGACAGGCTGACAACATTGTCTTAGGTTTTTTGCAAATGAGAAAATGAGATTACAGAGAATATAGAAAAAGTGACTCTTAGTGGAGATAATTGAGAAAAGAGAAGGAAAACCAGGAGAATGAAACAAGTGACATGATGAAACTGAGAAGGTGGTGCCACTGTCTAGAGGGAAGTAAAACACAGGTTGAGTAGAAGTGTAGAAGGCAGTTGGATGCTCAGGTTGCCATTGCTTTGTGGAGATCCATGCTATGGCCTTCTTTTCTCTGCTTCTGCAGAATTACTAGATTTAAGGTACTCATTTTTTAATGCATGCACTTACATAAAAATGCTGTCCATTGCGTAGATGTGGGAGGCTACACTGAATGAAAAGAAAATTCTATAACTAGCAAACAGATCCTTTCCTTCAAAAGAAAAAGTGTAACAGCCTAAGGCCCAAGTTCAAAAGACTGTTTATATTCAACCCACGTTCCGATGTGATGAGTTTGAGAGATTAAGGTCTTAAGGTTTCTCATCTTGTCAGTTTAATGATAAAAATTATTATTATTTCAAATATTTTAGTGAAGGAAAAGGAGGATGCACATGCTGACCCAGAAATACAGCCTATGAAGGAAGATGATGGAACATTTGGTGAATACAGGTGAGCAACCGATGTGGTTTGTCGTGTTCACTGTTTGTATCACACATGTGCTGTATATAATACCACAACTATTAATTCAAAACTAACTTTTTTTTCCATGTTGACAAAGATTCTGTATCCAGTGCTGTATAGAATTATAGGCAGCATTTCAGCCACACCATCAGGAAAAAATGAAATATCCAAGCTTAGAATAAGCCAGTCACTAATGGGAGGTGAAACCCAGATTCAAACACAATTGTCTCAAAGAGAGAAATCTTTATTCACAATTTATTTAAATAAATTTATTTATTTATTCAGATAGTTTAAGTGCCAGATACAATGTCCTTTCAGTTAGTGCATGTGCAGCATTACGTTTTTTGAAAATCCAGTGCCCAATAAAGACAATTTTGTGTTACATTGACTGGAAAGCAGACCCCTGCTGCTGGTACTAACACCTAATCCAATAACAAGGAAGTGATGTTACACCCAGAGGTGAAGGAATGTCCTACCAGAAAAAACCAGATCTCTCTTTCATGTATTTCAGTACAAGATGCATAGCAAGCAGCTTCAAAGCATGCAACACAGCCCTTATTCCTGATTCTCTGTTGTGAGTGTAGCCAACCTGAATCTCCTGGCATCACAAAAAGCGTGCCTTGGCGAGTCTGTTCCAATTGCAGTTAACAATTACAAGTATGGGTTATTAAGGAAGCAGCATTTTATTTGTTGTTTTTTGATTAGTACAGGGAATAATGTTATACTTTTCTCATTATGTCAGTACCATTACATTTTACATGGGTGTTAAAACAGACTTTACAATGTGTTGTAAAAGCCCCTCATTATTTTGAAGTTATGACATTTACAAACATACATAGAAAAATCAGGTTTCTCAAGAAGGATCCACTCTTTTGCCATAGCTCCTTCCTATAGGGGAATGTGCATCTTGATCTGACTGGGGTAGATTTACAGTTCTGAATGCTAGAGAGCAGTTTCTCTTTATTCTTCCCTGATTTAAAAAAAAACAGTGCCAGCATACTCTGATTTTAGGTTAATGAGTTCAGAATAGTAGTTTATTACAGCAGTAAGTGTGTGTGAATTAATGAAATTCAGCTGATAAAAAGAGAAATGTGAACCCACATCTGGCAGCAGATGTAAAGAAGTGCTGTGTAAGTTTCCCTAGGCAGCCCAGTTTGCATTCTCCTTTATCTGGTTTTTAATACTTGGAACTTTCAATACAAATGGTGTGGCCTCAATACATGTTTTCTCGGGCCTAGAATAAGACACTCCAAGCCTGCTTTCACCTGTGACCTGTAGTAAGATTTGAATTCATGTCTCCATATTTGAGTGGCTTGAGTTAATTTATAGAATCATCTAGTGCTTTATTATCTTATAATGTGTTTATGCACCTCATGTCTGGTGACTGGACAGATGCATGCCAAGCTTTCAGACTTGTTTGCATGAAAGAGCTCATCCTATTTACCATGCAAAAACTCCTTTCTAAAATGTATTTCTGTGTAATTGGTCTATATTGGGCTTTCCTCTTTTTTCCTTAGAGACAGGGTGGCAGCAGCAACCAGTCAGATTACAGAAGATATCTTGGCACCCCCTCTGCAGCCCAGCATCACTGCAGTCACTCAGTTCCCAGTTTGCCTGCCTCACATGGCACGGGTCGTGATGCAGTGCTTCTTTGAGAAAAAATGGTATAGGGTTTCCCTTGAAACAAACAAACAAACAAACACACATTTTTGAAACATCTAGGAATTCGAGTGTTTTGAACTTTTTTCATCACTTCAGGTCCATGTCTGCTTGGACAGGAAAGAAACTGGACAAGGAAAAGAAAATAAAAGGTAGCTGTGCCAATTCTCATGAAGCAGACCCTGTCTTTACCAAAGCAAAGTCTGTGAGATCTGACAGATCCAACTTCTTCAGAAGGTCAGGGGATCTATACTCCAGCACCAGATCAGAGACCTCCTACACCAGGAGAAGGGCTAGGCAGTCTTCAGAGTTTACAAGGGTTAGTTCAGTCTCTGCTTCCCTCTGCCGGGAGGAAAAGAGGTCAGACGAATGGAAGTACAGGCATGGCTCTGGACATCATGCTTCTGAACAACAAATAATGGGGTCGGAGGAGGGCTCAGATTCTCAGGCAGGACATCCATCCCCTTTCCAGCAACCCCTCAGCTGCAACTCAATTCATGGCTCACTGGCAAGGCAGCATTCTTCTCTCCAGCAGTGGTTCAGCCAGACCCCAGGCTGCAGCTCAGATTCAGAAGACAGTCAGAGTTCCTACCACAGGAAGGTAAGACCTTCTACCACTCACTTCTCTGAATCTGAAAAGAATTCACTAATGAAATCTGTGATTTTGCCTGAGCTAGCCACTGTCTTAAAGGATGCTTTGACAGCAGCCAGACAAAGTTTAACTTCTGTGGAACAGGCAAGGTCCCATTCAGTAAAGCATTCCCGGATACCAATTACAGAAGTTCCAGTGGTTCCTCTAGAAGCAACTGGGAGCAGTTCCCAAACTGTTGATTCATACCATATGGACAGTTTACGAGATCAGACAGCTCCTGGGAAAGAGAAATCTGAGGCTGACAAGGCCTTGGAGATTGAGTCATCTTCTGAAGACAGGGAGGTGTCATCCGAGTCCCCTACAGAAGACCAAGAAGGACCAGATCCTCTGCGTAAGTTTGACAAAGAGAATCAGAATTATTTGTTCAAGCACATAAAGAGAGTGTTAATGCTAAAATCTTCCAAATCTGAATGTATTTCAGAAGAACTGCCTCTCCACTCTGAAGAAGGCAAGCTAGATAATGCACTTCCTATCCATTCAGCTGTGGAAGATCTTGTCTGTAGAATTTGGGGTAATCCTGATGCAAAGCATGAAGCCCCGGCAGTCCTACGGAAGCTCTATCCTCTTCCAGTGGATAAAGCTGCTTTGTGGGGGACCTTGCCTCAGGTAGACAGGACATTGGTTACGGGTCATTCTGTACAATCAGTGTCTTCTAACATGGATGCTCTCCCTAAAGATCCTACTGATAGAAAGGTTGAGGAAGCAATCAAAAGATCTTTCAAACTCGTTGCAGCCCAGCTTGGAGTATCTATCTACTGCACTTACGCTTCTAGAGCATTACTAATATGGATGGAGGAAGAACGAGCCAGATTGAAGAAGAAATGGGACCCATCTGGTGCCATGCAGAGGAAACGCAGGCTATGTAAAATTGCAGCTAATTTTATCCATGATGCCGCTGAGGATTCTCTGAGACTCACCATTAAAAGCATGGCTTGCCTCACTGTAGCCTGGAGAGCTATATGGCTGCGTCCTTGGACCTCATCACTAGATCTAAAATGTAAACTGCTGTCTTTACCATACACAGGCGGCAGGCTATTTGGTGAATCCTTAGTCCAGATCATGAAGGATTTTACAGAACACAAACACTCCTTACATCAGCTGAAAAAGAAGAACTCTGCTGGAAGCTCTTCATTTTCTTATCCTCACAAGTGTCTGAGCTCCTTACGTTCTCCTCCAAAGTTTAAAGGAGGGAAGGGAAAGTATAAGGTCTCACAGTCATTTCATGCCAAGTATGAAAGGACATCACACTTTGAGAGAGACACCAGACCATCAAGAGGAACTTTCTAAGAACACAGGCTTGCTTCCTCCTTTCTCAGGAACGGGGAAAAATGACAATTCATACTCAATAGACTTCATTAATTGTGGACCAGTGAGCCAAATGCTTAGATTAGTTGTTTAAAAATTAGAATTAAATTATTAAATTACTTAAATCTTAATGACTAATTAAGACCATCTAGAGACGTCACACCTCTCAATCTTAGGGGAGGATTTTGTTGCATGCGATTTCTAGGCTTCACAGAATTCTTGTATGACTTGGACTTGTTTGAAGTTTGGCACTCTTCAGCCTCATCCATGAGCATACTTCCTGCAGATCCTGCCAACATTGGATTTTCCTGCAGTCTTGATCTAACAAAGAAACTAATGCTTTAGGAAATGAGCGTGTGTCAGGAACCACAGAATGGTCAGGTACACTGTGTTCCTGTGACTGCAGGCATACCTGCACCTTTACATCATAGTACTAAGGGAAAACAGTGCCTCTGTAGCAAACTGATGGCACTACAATCCCAGTAGTTTCCTGAGACACAGGTAGTAAATTATGGACAGTCAACGCTTACACCAAGAAACTGCAAGAAATACAAGAAATAATAAATATACAGAAATATAAACACACAGATGTATATTTATTTAAATTAAAATGATAGACTATCTAGAGCTCCTGTTCAGGTCAGTGTAGGTGCATGAATCAGCCTAAATTTCCATCCTGGGCCTTAAATGTAGCAAAATTAAGACGTTATGGCATCTACAGAGCTGTGGACTCATGGGTAGTGAGAGACTGCAAGGATGTGTTCCTCAGCTTCATAGGAAGTATGAAAGTCTAGCATCTCATTGCAGTCTGCAGAATGTTCTTAGGAAGGCCAAACAGGACAAGGCAACTACAGTAGGAGGACTACTAGTGTGGCAATGCAGGACGTTTGCACATTTTTTTCCATTATTTTGCCTC
Source organism: Zapornia atra (assembly GCA_013400835.1). Classification (NCBI taxonomy): domain Eukaryota; kingdom Metazoa; phylum Chordata; class Aves; order Gruiformes; family Rallidae; genus Zapornia; species Zapornia atra. The sequence goes on from VZTU01011117.1 coordinate 19,468, forward strand.
TTCAATGTTTTGATGCACACAATAAATATTTTTCCTAGAAATTCTTGGCTTTGCTGTGATAGACTTTCTGGAAATGGTTGGTGAAGAGTTCTGACCCTTCTTCAGAGTTGATTAACGATGAGAATATAGTTAAAAACTACAAGAGTATTTTTTTTCCTCTTGTAGTTATTAGAGTTTTATTGCAGCTTAGGTGTGTTTCTGGGGGGCCCAGCAAAGATTTGTGCCTCAGCACTGTAATTCTAAGCTCGGTCCCTTCTAGTGCAAATAATGATGTCAGTGAGCTGCCTGAAGAATTCTTGTAATAGTCTGACTGGATTTGGCAGTGGGCTCACTGAGTAAGTACACGGGTACTTACACATGTACTCACACATGCTTTCTTTGACAACTCTTAATTTAATTGTTGAATATCTGTGTCACTACTTTTTACATCAGTGCTTTGATTTCCCTTTGTGTAATTTCTCCACCAGAAACAACAAAGGTGGAAAGTTCAATTGAACTTCTCCCAAACAGATTTTTCTTAAAAATTTTCACAAGGAGTGAGTCAGGTTCTTTGGCTAAGAACAATTTTTTCAACCCATTGCCACTGAAAGCCAGAGCTTCATCTCCCAGTCTCCCAGTTTTTTCCAGCTTCTGCTGGGGTTGAAGATTGAGTATTACAGAGATGCTGAAATAAAACTGATCAGAAAGCTAATATGGATGTGTGTATGTCTGAGATAGATTAGAAGGAGTAAAAAGTTTTGAAGGCTGGATTGATACAGGTGCCTAAGTGTATAGGGAGAGCGTTTTTCATCTGCAGAGTCCTATGAGTTCAGAAGCATGAGCAGAAGTCTTGTTAGGTATTGGTGCAGAGGTTCTGCCACGTGCAGGGAAGCCACAGCACAAGGTACCTCTGTGGCTTTACGTGACTGCTTACACTTAAACATTGCTGGGCTGTTGACCCAAGGGCACAGAAAAAGGAATCTACTGCCAACAGTTTTCATCTTCTGCATCCTCCTTCTGTGTCCTGTAGCCCAGAGTGCTTTCCACATTTTTGTCTGGTTTATGTTGCCTTTCATCTGACGGTTGTGTTATAAGGAAAAGTAGTACATTGCTAACCATATATTGAGTCTTTTTGCATGTCCATGAATGTGACAAAGTTTAGTGGGAACTAGTTGCCTGCTGGACTGTAGAGGCATCGTAAAACTGCCTTCCCCATTCTGACTGGTTGCTGCATGTACCCATATCTAAGGAAGAAAAATTGAAAAGTTGAAAGAAGAAAGGAGATTTCAAGGTACATATTTCTTTCAATAACTGATGAGCTTGTGAAATGGAAGTGCATTTATTAAAAAGAATGTTTGTGCTTTGCAGTTACACTCATTGTTGTCACCTCTATACATCTTTGTATCTTTTACTCATTGCCTGCAAGTTTGCTGTGTGTTTTATTCAACTAACAAGACAAAAAAAAATCCCATGTGTTCATATACTGGTGATTTTTAATGAAAAAAAATATTGAAATCATGCTTTTAGAGTTTGTTTTAATGCTAAACTCTGTTATTACTAAAAGGGCAAGAAATGTGTGTGGTACATTCCAGTGCTTCCCAAAATGACTGGTACAAAGCAGTCTTCACTGAATAACTTTCATCCCTAAAAAAATAGTAGAATGCAATTTATTTGTAAGACAACAAATAGTACAAGTATCCCTCGACTTAACTTTCATGGCTGGCTGATCTAAATATAAAATCCATACCTGTTCTCACCTCTTGTCTTGTACTCACACAGTACTTCATGTCCTACTATTAACTGTATGCACTGTGTACATGACATATTTCCAAAACTCCAGTTTTCCACTGCAGTTTTAGTCAACCCAATTTGAACTTTATGTTTGGTTTCAAGATACTACATAAAAGACAGCAAGCAAAATCAGAAACGAAACCTCAAACTAGTTATGACCAATCCTGGTTACATTTTGGAATAGTTTTACAAAGTCTTAAGCAAGATTGGCAAATTTTGCAGATGCTATGTCAAAATTTAGAACTTTCATGTGCTTTCTCAATATAGTATTATATATTCTACAACCTAAAGTGTTCTATAGCTCTTTGGGTGTCCAGATTCATAGTGCAATTCAGCGGCTTTTACAGTTTGCTTCTTGGCAGCAAACAGAAAATACATTCAGTTCCCCAGAGCACCAGGGTCCCTTCTCTGGTTTGCACCCCCAGGGTTACAAAATGCTGTCCAAAACATGATGGTGTCTTCACTTCTTTTCTCTCTCTTGCTTGTTGGTTTGCTTTTATTCCTGTTTCTTTCCCTTCCACTCAAAACACCGTATTTCTCTAATACTCGACTTTTGATAAAGAGTAGGTGGTACCATGGCCTTTATTTCACAGAATCACAGAATCGTAGGGGTTGGAAGGGACCTCAAGAGTTCATCGGGTCCAACCCCCCTGCCAAAGCAGCTCCCCAGCTCATATTGCACAGACAGGCATCCAGACGAGACTTGAATATCTCCAGAGAAGGAGACTCCACCACCTCCCTGGGCAGCCTGTCCCAGGGCTCTGTCACCCTCACTGTGAAAAAGTTCTTCCGCATGTTGGTGCGGAACTTCCTATGCTCAAGCTTACAGCCATTGCCCCTAGTCCTGTCCCCACAGACCACTGAAAAGGGGCTGGCCAATTCCCCCTGCATCCCACGTCTAAGATATTTATAAACACTAATTAGGTCCCCCCTAAGTCCTCTTTTTTCCAGGCTGAACAGACCCAGCTCACTCAGCCTTTCCTCATAGGGGAGATGTTCCAGGCCCCTAATCAACTTTGTCGCCCTTCTCTGGACTCTCTCCAGAAGGTCCCTGTCTTTTTTATACCAGGGAGCCCAGAACTGGACACAGTACTCCAGGTGGGGCCTGACCAACGCAGAGTAGAGGGGGAGGATCACTTCCTTCGACCTGCTGGACACACTCTTCCTGATGCATCCCAGGATCCCATTTCCTTTTCCTGAACAAGGAGTAGATAGGTGCCTGGATAATCCCACGTCTTCTTCCACTGCCACAGTCTTGGCAGAACATTCTGGACTTGAATAGTGCAAAAAGGGAGGGAATCCCCAGGTTCAGATTTGATTTTTGCATCTGCTGTCACCATGCTCTTACCCCAGTGCCCAGCACAGGTTAGATACACTCCCAGGTAAATCTGCAGGTTTTTCTGAGCTTTATATTGGCTTAAATAGTTGGAATATGGTACAAATGCCATTTTAATTTATTTTCATTTTTACATGTTACGATGTAAACAGTTATGAAGCTGCTCATCTAAAATATAATAGCAAAGCATAAGTGCAATGTTCTTTACTAGATGCTGTTACCCAGAATGCATTAAATGCTGCAGGTCATTCTTCTCTGGGAGTAGAATCATAGAATGTGTAAGGTCAGAAGGGACCTTTAGCGTTCATCTAGTCCAAGCCCCCTGCAGTAACCAGGGGCATCTTCACTAGATCAGGTTACTCAGAGCCCCATCAAGCCTGTCCTTGAATACCTCCAGGGGTGGGGCCTCCACTACCTATCTGGACAACCTGTTCCAGTGATCCACCACCCTCATATTGAAGAACTGTTTCCTAATATCCATCCTAAATCTCCCCTTTTCTAGTTTAAAACCATTACCCCTTGTCCTATTGCTACATGCCCTCGTGAACAGTTCTTCCCCAGCTTTCTTACAGGCACCTTTCAGGTACTGGAAGGCTGCTATAAGGTCCCCCTGGAGCCTTCTCCAAGCTGAACAACCCCTATTCTCTCAGCCTGTCTTCACAGGAGAGGTGCTCCAGCCCTTTGATCATTTTTGTGGCCCTCCTCTGGATGCACCCCATCAGCACAAGGGTCCCTTCAAAGCTCACTTCAAAGCTCGGGACTGATGTTCATTTGGTTTGTATAACCTGTTGCGGTGCCTCTGATGCCCTCTGAAGAGGGCAATGGAGAAACTGCATTGCATGTGATGTTTAGATCCTCAATTCTATCTTCAACCTTTTAAATATAGGGGCCTTCCAGAATGAAGTCTCTTCATCACTGTCTCTCTAATCTGCTTGTGTCTGCAGTGTTATAATCATTTGCACTTTGCTGCTGCAGGCTTGACATTTTGAAGTAGAATTCTTTTAAATGTTACTAACCTATCAGTGAGCACAGAAGATCAACACCACAGTATTCATCCTCATGCCACGGATGCAGCAGTAACTAAAAGCCAGACTGATAGGTCAAGTCTAGAGTTTTTGCCTGTGTATATTTAAACCACGAAGGTGTTCTCACATGTTAATGAGAGAGGGTGTCCCTACTGCTTCTTTCTTGTGTATGCATAGAAGAATAAACTCTCTGGTATGCTCTTTCTCTAAGTATGTGCATATTAGAGGTGGACTTCTTTTAGAATGTGATAACTTGGAGTCTTCCAAAAATGATGAAGGAGATGCAGCTTGATTGGAAATTGGTGTAGCGGTTGTTGATCAATAGTAAAATGTTTCTCAGCAGGGCATTTGTTAACTCACAGTACCATTTGTGTGACCTTGTATGTGTGAGAGAGAGAGAGAGAAATTCTCTGAGTGTTCAAAGATATGAATCAGAAAAAAAAAGAAAATATAATTTTGGAAAAACTAAGGTATTTGGTTTTAGGAATTACAGTTAAAATATTTTGCTGAATAGATATTTAGCCTAATATTGTGGATATTGTAAATATATTTTTATTTCCTTGATATTCTCTAGATGCTTCTTTGTATTTTCCACAAGCTAGGAGTCTTTAAATAAATAAAAAAAAAAAATCTCTACTCTTTTACACCCTATATGCAAAGAAAGTCACATGTTCTGCTTAAGACAAGGTAAATAATGGGACCCTAAAGTGCACCTGTCAATCATGGGTTTTAATTGGAAATGCTTTAGAGCTGCTGCTGAAATCTTCATCTTGGCACTGAAATGCAATGCAAAGGGGTCTGAAACGAGCCCAGCTGCACCTGTTTTGCGAAACACAAGCTTAGCACAGCCACAGGTTTACTTAGGGATGCTGATGGTGCTGCAGCTTTTCCACTGACAAGGGGAAGCCCACAGTGCTTTGCTACAGGGATCTCTCCTCCCTGCCTGCCTTTCCTTTCCCTTTTCTCTTGTCCTCTAAGTCGCCATCGTCATTGTCAGAACATGTCAGTTACGGGTTAAGGAAGTGGACCTGATAAGTAATGAAGGGAAGTTAAGCATGCTCTTTACTAGTTGCTCAAGGAACTGTAGCTACTGTAAGCTAAATTGTTGCTTTACCTGTATAGAGTAATGTTTTAGCTCTTTTAAGAGCAAGTTATGATTGAGAAAATACTGATCACTATCAGGATATGGACTTTGCTTTTCTTCTTAGGCTATTTTCATTTGTTTCTTCTGCACCCTTTTAATGGAATATGTAGGTCTCTTGAAAGGTAAGGTTGAAAATTGCAAGTCTGGCCTGCATTATGTAACAAATTATTTGAAATGCAGCACTTTTATTTTCTTTATACTAGTAAAGAAAATCAGTATATTTCATTTAACCAAATTCATTCTTCATTCATGTTCAAGGAGTCAAAGGAATTAAGTTTAACAGACTAACTTCACAGCACATCATAAGCTTGTTACTTTGGAGAACAAATAAATTTTTTTTTTATATATATATATATATAACTTTACAACCCACTTTTTAATGCTTGCAGTTGCATCTAAAATGCTTCCAAGCCAAGGGCAAAAGTCTTTTCATTGAAAAGTCATGCACGGTGGGAAAAAATAGGTAAAAAACCCCAGAAACCACAAAACCCTCTCCCTCCACTGAAGACATCCTCTGTTTAAACCATTCCTACACCATGTATTCATGTCAACTGCATCATATTGATCTGTCTCTACAATGTGATGTGGGTTTACTAAAGGAGTATAGGTCTGCACACATGCTTCTTTTATAAACTCTGCATGCATGGCTGATTTTTGTCTTGATAAATAATGCACCAGTTAATGCCTCTTCTTTATTTGTTTGTGTCTCCAGCGATGCAGAGGACCATAAACCTCTCAAAAAAGGAAGCCGGACACCTTCAGACAGAACTGTGAAAAAAGAGGACAGTGACGATAGTTTAGTTGACTATGGAGAAGGTGTGAATGGGCAGTTCAATGAGGACGGCTCCTTTATCGGACAGTATAGCGGTAAAAAAGAGAAAGAACCTGCCGAAGGAAATGAAAGCTCTGAGGCTCCTTCTCCTGTAAATGCCATGAATTCCTTTGTGTAACCACGGAACTCCATCCCCTTGCATCTTCCGTTTGTCTGAAGCACTTGTGTGCCCTTCTCATACCATGAACATGCAGGTAACGGAGCTCCTGGCCGCAAGGTGTTTATGCTATGAGAATATGCAGGTCAATACAGCTATACAGCATAATGACACGTTAAGTGGTATCTTAGTCTGAATCAAAATACAAAATTCAATTTTTTTTTCAAAACTTGGGTATTTTTTGCCTCTTTTTTTTTCTTTTTTCTTTTTTTTTAAGAAGGAACTGACACAAACAGTAACATCGACTTCTAATTTCGTTTCCTGTTGAAAATACAGTACAATGCAT
>VZTU01011117.1:26060-65125 GCA_013400835.1 Zapornia atra
AATGCATGGAAAAAAACCCCACCCCACCCACCCCAACCTGCTACACAATTCACAGATAACCTCTTGTACACTATAAAAACATGGTTTGACAATTTGTTATGCAGTCCTCAGCTGAATCCCTGGGTATGAATTCCGTTTTCATTGTCCGAGTGTTATAGTAGTATTATATAGAACTTCAATGTCTTTGTGGACATTGTTGTGAAATTGGTGACTTAATGTCTAGCTATCATATGTCTTTTTGCAAGACAGTTAGGAACAGTATGTACAGTATATAATTGCTAAATGATTTAAGTATGACACTTGCATTTGCTGATGCTTAATGAGACCCTATTATCTGCTCTTTGCTCCTATTACTTTATAGCCTTTTTAATCTATCGAGTATTACAGCAGCACAGTGTTTTATTTTTACATCAAAACACATTGGATTGATTTTAGGGCATAAAAGATACGCATTGCAATGCATTTTGGAATTTGTACAGTCACTGAAAGGAAAAACTTTAAAATGAGAGAAAATATTCCAGAAAACACAGGGCAAAATACATTCAGTGCCTTTCTACAACATGCATTCCATAATGCACTGCGCTACTAACTCAGTTGGTGCAGTAAACTGTGATTAGTGAAATAAACTGTCATTGCCAAATAAAGCAAAAATGTGAAGGGGGGGCAAAAAAAAAAAGTGTTATGAAACTGTTGTGCTAAAAATGGTAGGTTTTAAATGTTTTAAATTACACAAAGAAGAGTATGATTTTTTTTTTCTTTAAAAATAAAATAAATGGTCTCTAGACAGTTACAGCACAGCATGTTTTCATGGCCTTGAATGATTAAAAAAAACAAACCACCAAACAAAGAACCGTAAAAATCACAACCAGAATTATTTACTAACATAGCAAGGTATAAACTCCTGTAAAATAAATTGTTTAAAAAAAAACCCCAAACCAACCAACTACAGCCATGAGAGTGCATTCCCCTCTGTGTCCTAGCCTGATCAGTATGGCAGCTTTGTAATTACCTACACCCTGAAGCAGTATGGGGGTCACCTCTCAGAACCACAGGATTCAATCTGACAAGTGCTAATATGGTTGAGTGGTAAAGGATTACCGTTGTCCAACATGAAATTATTTTCTCACATACTATATCAATCAAATGTTTACCTCCAAATATAAATTTTTTATAACAACCTATGGTTGAAGGAATGCTCAGTTTCATTTGCCAATAAATTGGTTTTTCATAACTTGCATCAAGTTTAATTTTAAGTAAGCTTTTTATATGTAGATATTTTGTTGAATTTGTAAATACACTTAAAGCGTAGATGCTATATGCTTCTAGGTGTTACAGACAAATAAAACAAGAAAGCTTATGTTGTACTGTGTAAGAAGTACTATAGCCAGTTGTGTGCATGGTATTTTAAAGCATCTACTTAATATTTTATTTTATTTCTTTTTATTTTTTATTTTATTTTATTTTATTCTTGCTGTGAAAACAAAACTGTTCTGTTTATTTACTGCAGATTCCTAATTGAACCAGTCAGAGCTTTTGCCCAGCGTGTTACATTAGGCCACGGTACACACACCTTGCAGCTTTTATGTATATATTGTAGGTAAAGCACAACTGGAAGTCATCACACATGTAAGCCAGCTGTAATAAGCTTCTTTCTCACCCTTGAGCTTTCCATTGATCAGTTTTCTTATCGGGATCCGAAATCGGAAAAGAGTTACACAAACATTGATTACAAAGCACAAAGAGAACATTTCTTAATAAGATTTGCCAATGGTTTTGGTATAAGAGAAATATAATTTTACTCTTATTTAATTGTAGATGCTGAATTATCTGTGCATGTGGGGGTAAACATACAGGCTCACTTCTGTAATAGTGCAACAGATTTTGTATTAAAAAAATAAATGTGGTTTTAAAATTTCACCGTTTGTTCTGTTTACACCAGCAGTACAAAATCACAACTAATTCACCTTGTAATTAAGGATTCAAAGTGAAAAAAAAAAGCCTGAAACAACTCTGGCAGAAGCTGTTCCCATGATGTTACAGGACTTTATGTACTGCAACCAGATCGCTCACAGAAAGTTGCGTGGCTTTGCATGCTACCATTTGGAAAATGTGAATTTGCCTGACCAATTCCCGTTGAAATCTCCTGCTGTTGACATTTTACTTCCATGGATGCTTTATTTGGTCGTATTTCTGCAAAGAAAAAAAACCTGAAACGGCCGTGTTCCATACCTGCAAGGGTGAATAAAGGAAAAAAAGGATGTTTATCCAAAATTAAGAGCCCTCAGATAGGAACCCAAATCAGGATTTTTCTGTCCTAAAGGAATCGTCTGGCATAGAAAATTCTGGGTGCATGTTTTTTAAACACTACGCGAAGCGAAGGAATTCTAAATAGCATCTCTTACCATACACAAAATCCATTGCAATGCTCTTTTCCTGTCTTGTCTGTTCAGTGAGTGAATGGAAACACACTGGGAGGGAGGGCAGCTGTTCTGCAGAGAAAACCGCAGGAGAGCCTCGGCTTACAGAGATACAGATGCTACTGGAGATGCAACAGTAAGTTGATGTTTGGCCACGATGCTTGGAAGAGGGATTTTATCACTGACTCGGAAGCCCTTCTGAGAGCCCTCTGAGCATGCAATTTGGACAACCCTGGCTATTGCACCTTCAGATATTGGGCTGCCTAGCTTTCTGTACAGGCCTCTGTTGATGTTTCCAGCAGTATGCACTGACTGGGAGGTATGAAATACAGCTGTTTCTGTTTTGATCAAAGAATAATTCCTGAAAAGAGGCGTCTGAGTTCCCTAGGCTTTGTTGGGACAAAAGATTTCATACAATAACCATTTTTAAAGATACACCTACGTTCTTTGTGCATGTTCCCCAAAGTGTACTAATACATATAGCTGCTAAATTTTCCTTTCAGTGATACACCTTTCCTTTTGGTTTTATTCTCACTGAAGTGGTTGTATAAATCCAGAGGGAATTAAAGAGGATACTCCAACAGTATTTTTTTTCTTGTAATCTTCTATTCTCACATTTTTCCTAGGAAAATACAGTTTCCTTGCAGCTCCATTTCATAGAATCATAGAATGGCAAGGGTTGGAAGGGACCCCAGGGATCATAGAGCTCCAACCCCCCTGCCACAGGCAGGGCCACCAACCTAGCAGAGTCAAAATGGAAAAAGATTTGGGAACTAAATTCTCCTCATGTGCTGTTTGGCACATTTTAGGAGAGAACCTATAGAAGTGACACACAAATAAATATTGTCTATGATATATAAATGTTTTCTTCTCTGAGGGAAGAATGGGAGAGAAAAGCAGGAAGAGGAGGAGATTTCAGTAATTTGTGGAAAGTAATTGTCCTTCACTATGTTTCTGTCTGGCTCCCTATCTCGAGCTTCCCTTCTCCCACTACCTTAGGAAAACAATTCAGAGAGCTGCCAGAAGCAGCAAACTGATACCACAAGAAGATGGAAATAACTGAATGTGCTACTTGTAGGAATCTACCCCCAGTTGTGCCCCTTGGGGTGCAAATAAATCCTATCACTGTAAACCTCTGAAGGGATCTCTGGCTGCTCTTTGTACACATAAAGTGGAAACTTTAGACCGAACTGTCAAGATAAATACTTGTCGACAGGACTTTGACAGACAGTAGATGTGATCCATCATGACTGTAAGCAAGGAGGAACATCGTGATCCCTGTGATCTCACCACTCTGGCAACCAAAATACACATACATTTCCTTACTGTGCTCACGTGTAGGTGAGCTGATAAAACATTCAGATCATGTTTAGTAACTAAAAGATGGATCCGTCATGTGGGGTTGGAGAAGTTTGTCCACCTGCAAATTTGGCATCACTGGCTCTGTCCTCAGGGGGAGCCCTGCAGGGTAAAAGGGAAGCCAGCTTGCAAGGAATGGGTTTGCATATGTTGGAAGCTGGAGAGTGAGGCAGGGCAGGACCGGAAGCCAGCCAGCCTTGCGACCTGTTCTCTTACCCTGAGGTAAGAAGTTTAGAAGGTAGCACAATTTCCCTGTCAGCTGAAAGCAAGCATGGCATCATGTCAAAATCTAAGCTGCTACTGTAAATTGCATTTCATTCTGCCTGGCTTTCTGTCACAATTTGGGTGTAAAGGAAGGCGAGGAAAAAGGCCCAGCCCTCAGAGCCCGCCCTGTTCTACAAAGCTACGTGCCCAGGGCTGCAGGCCTCAGCCTTTGGACAGGGAAACTTCTATTCTGGTGCCTAACTTATTCAAAATTTTGCTAGATCTTATGATAAGGAATATTAAGGAATTAATTATGATTACCTCTAGTAATAAACTAAATTTCAGGAGGGGGCTGCCCTACTTCCTAGTCTAAAGGCCTCTGAAGAGGCTTTGATCTTGAAGCCCAGCATCTTACCTGACAGAGGATCACTGCCTGCTCCAGACATTGTTCGTGAAAATCTAAAGGGCTTCAGGTCTTTGTAGGACTAAAGGGACAAAATCACTATTCTATATGGCAGCATTTAGAAAATATTCCAAGTAGCTGGTCTGCAATATATGTGCTGCATCAGTGGAGGGAGGCGTTACAAGCACGCTGGTGTGTAATGTCTGCCTGTCCGGTGCTGTAAGAAGAGAAAGCAAAAATCAAACTGTTGGAGCTGAGAAAAAGGGAAAAAAGGTATAATATTTGAGGTTTCTTTTAAAGATCTGAGAAACAGCTGGTAAGACAGCTGGCCTGAAAGAGGAAAAGGAGAAAAGCAACCAAAGGCAGCCTTTCCCACACGGAAAGTGTCTGGAGCCATACAGCCCACTACGTGGGTACCCGGCTATCTGCTGTCGTCAAACAGTGTGTAATGGAGGCGTAGTGCATTGCTCTCCTCCCAGGGAATTTTATGGTTTGGGTTTGGGGTTTTTTTCTATTTTTCCAGCTATTATTTCAAGAGCCTTACAAGGACTTACTAATTTTTGAGGCTTCGGTCAATGTTAATTGAAAATTGCCAGTAAGTTTGCAGGTTTGGGGTATGGAATGTACTCAGATAAAAAAACACATGAGGCAATTGCTTTAATTTCCTTGCTTTTTGAGGAAAGATAAAACAGTCTCCTGGGTAGCAACTGCTTTCCATTAGCACAGGGCAAGGCCAACTGTGAAGATCCTTCTCCCTTCCTGCAGAGTTTGACTAGTGCTGTCAGAATTTGAGGAAGGGGGCTCTTCCCAAGTGGTTGAGATAAGGAAAATACAACCATAAAACCATTTGGTAATGAAGAAACTACATGGTAACAACTTCAAACCGGTTTTGAAGAGCTTCTTCAGGGGAAAAGAAATTTTAAAAAGGGGCAGTTAAATGAAACAGTTTCTGGACAAGTCAGAGGACAGATAAGTGGGGAAAAGAAAGCTGATGTGGACTGGAATACTTTGATTTCCAGTAAGGAGAGGAAAAGTGTCCTTTGCTAGGCCATCTGACACTCTCCAGATACAAACACCACACAAGGAAACACAAGATAAGCGGTTACCCTGCCTACAAGTGGATACTTCAGCTTTAATTCTGTAGTGGTCCACAAGCCACAGATTTTACGTGTAATTACATAACAGGAACAATTAGTGAGTCAATTATCCAACAAGAACTTTTCTTTAGTTGAGATGATTTTTTTCTTCCTGGCATTTTCCCCACCAATGCCTAGTTCCAAATTTTAGTTTTAATAAGAAAACCACTTCTGCTCTTCTATCAAAATCAGGCAATTATGATAAACTTTATCAAAAGGGAAGCTCATATGTATTTTTCTAAAGTAAACATAGGTTTTCTTTAATGTGAGAGGCAGCCCAGTCTTTAATCATGGGCATTTAAAAATAACAATTGACCACTAGAGGGAAGTCACAGTTGTTCATAAGCAGAAGCCTACAGGAAAGCTGCTACCCAAAGCGACGTGTGGAAGCTTTCATCCCATGTGAATGTATATATATAAAATATAAAAACATATTTTTATATATCTTTATATATATGAAGTATATATAAAATATTGTCTAATAAGAGTAAGACACAAGTTGACAATGATTTACTTGTTTTGGAAAAGGCCATAATGCTAATTGTGTAAGCAGCAATCTTAATGACCGTATTCTAAGTCGCTAATTTGTTACCCTGATTATAAATTACAGGGCCATTTTGGGCAGAATTGATGTTTGAAAAGTAAATTGGTAAGAACCATGGGACAGGGATGCTTGGACCGAAATTCAGCAGCCAGCCCTGTCCCAGAGGCTCATGGAAACAGCACCTTTTGGAAGCAGGCTCAAAAACCAGCCGACTGCCTTGCTATGGTGTCGCTTCCCAGATCAGCGCGTGTAGGTACCTGGTTCAAGGTTAAAGGAATGGCATTGGCCTCAATGGTTTGTAGGCAATTAGCTCAGCTTTTGCGATTCACATAAAGCCTCCCACTGCTCAGAACAGGTTTGGGAAAGGGAGGGAGATGTGCTGCTTGCCCCTGAACCTGCAAAACTGCAGGGGGTCAGGTTCCTGTGATAAGCCCAGGAAGCCCAGCCCGGCCCTGCCTGTGCTGGGCGATTTGCAGGGCAGCGGTTCGTCTGGCCGAAGTACCGCACTTGATCTGGTTTTGAATCTGTCAGGATTGCCCTTAATCTCTGTGTCAAAGGAGAAAGGCTTAAGGTCTTGACGCATGAAGATGGGGATAGCTGTCGCAGAGCAGATTGCACTCAGGCCGGGTGGGTGTCGCTGCGGTAGGAGCAAAGCTCAGAGCTGTGCCTGCTCTTCTGGCTCCTCTGACTCTCTTCTAAGTCACTGCTTTTAAACTGCATTCAGGACAGCTACCACTGTTAACCCTTTTGATCAGGACAGGCAACGCACAGGACATTTTCAGCATCAAGCCACCAGAAGCCCCGTTGGTCTGGAACGAGATGAAGGAATGCTGAATTGATTCACATTGTCAGAAAGCATCATCTTCAGCGGGGCTCTGCCCGCAGGAACCATCTCAGCACGTCACGGCCCATTCATGTGAGGAGGACAGAGGCTCTGCCCTTTGGGATTAGCATCACATCATCACTGTGGTAGCAGCAAGGGATGGAAGGGAGAGACATTTGCAGGGTGTGCGTGGCTTTCGAACAGAAGACTTGTTGCATGGATCGAAACAAGAAAACCTGAGGTGTTAAGAAAAGGATGCAAGTTTTCAAAACATCACTTAAAGCTCCACATCAAACGAGATGATAGAAAAACCACCATCTATCAGTATCATACAGAAGACACAGGTACAAGGTGTTCAAAGTTAGAGGTGGGAACTCAGCCACAGGTTAATGATTTGCAACAAAGAAAATCTGGCAAATAACCCTTTCTTTTTGCTGGCGATGAGAGCAGAGATGATGAAAACTGGAACCCAGGACAGATGTTTCAGATGGAGCAGGAAGTTACAGCCCTGCCAAAGCCATCGAATCTGCATTCATTTACACCAGCTGAGGCTTCTGCTCCTGGCAGTTTAGGCAGGTCTTCGGGCAGAGGTTTGCATAATGAATATTTTTTTAGTGCGTAACTGTCTAATAGAGTGTCAGGGTTTCTCCTCTAATGACAGCAGCCTCCAGCGGGGACATCACAGCCACAGCCAGTTTGTGTGCTGGAGACAGACGTGCTCCATGCCAGAGCCACAATCCTGCTTTTATAAATCACAGATTTCTGACTGCCACCAAAAAACCCTCCACTACAAATATTGAAAAAGCAAAACACTTCAATTATGTAGCAAATCTGGGTGAGATTATTGCATATCAGTTGTTCACTAAAGATCCATAATAGTAAAAAACAGCATGAAAGGCCAATTGCAGTGGCATAGTCCATCTTTTTAAGCGGCTTGCTCTCAATGTATACATTTAATTGTACATACATTTAGGGAGAATCACTGCAAATCTTAATTGCAGGCAAAATTCTCTATTTTTAATGGCTGGAATTTGATGTTCCATGTAAAAGATAGGAAGAAACATGATGAATTTGCCTGTCACTCATCTCAAGCTTGTCTGCAGGTTTGGTTCTGGTTTTGGTTGCCTATCGGGCATTTATTTATTTTAATACATCCAGTCGGAAAGGTTTCAAGAGTGATTTACATCCATTCATCACTGAATGATGAGGTTTTCTGCAAGATGTTCAGAGAAAAATTGCTGTATACCATAAGACTACAGCTGTCAAAAAAATCAGCTATGACAACCAATGCAGCCTAGTCCTACATTTAACAGTCATTTTTCACTGTAACTTAGATTTTAATTTCAAACAAATTTTCCATGTGAGACTTGATATAAAAATACACAGATACTGAATCTGAAAAGTTCAACTACTTTGGCTGACAAAACAAAAGCTAACGTATGAAACATGGATTGCTCTAGTTCAAGACAAAAGATGGTATATTCTAGGGGTTGGTTTCTATTGAAAATAATCTCAAGAGAAACCTACAGAGGCAGAAATGATAGTTTTGCTAAAAATTTTGTTATTGATTTATGTCTTGGTCTCACACCAAGAGTTATGTTTCCTCTTCCCTGTGTGCAGCCTTGAGGAGGCAGCTCTGCTCGGAGGCTTGCCAGCACTGCAAGGCTTTGCAGCAGCACAGTCTCATCCAGTGCCAAATCCCATCACCACTCCAAAGACAGAGAGTTATGGGGGGCAGGGGGTGGGAGGGAGGTCACTAAAAGAAGGTTAATGCTTAAAGGACATTTAGTTTTCCACCCCTTCAAAGTGCTTGGTGACCCTGTCACACTCCGTCCAGGAGTTTTCTGCTGGAAACAAGGCCACTTCAGCCTTCACTTTAACTTTATCTTAACAAATATTTCATGGCACATTTTTCAATAGTTGGGCATCTTTGTAAAGAACTCTTATCTGGAGTTATTTTTATTTGTACAAACAGGTGAATGAATGGAGGATAAACCAAGGCTCTGTGTGCCTTTTACTCGGGTCAGTAAATACAAACAGACTAGTGTGTTACATGCTAGCAGACATGTGAAGACCCCCACCTAAGACAGCAGGAATACCTGCTTTCTCTGCACAGGGCAGAGGTTTTCCTCAACACAGACGTGGGTATTTAGTGAGGTTAGGAGAGACCACTCTGCCCACTGACATGAGGGTCTTCACGGGAATGGCCCTACACAGCTGCTTTTGCACACTCAAATGAAGTGCTGCCTGGATTTCCAATGAATTACTTGATGTGTTTCCTTCAGCAGCACGGGAAGAGCCTGCCTGATCAGCAAAAAGAGAGAATCAGTGGCACCCAGTGTCCTTTTGGGCTGGCGTGGTGCTGGCTGTCAGGCTTTTACCCCATCAAGTATCCAGTCACTCTGCTCCAGGGCATAAAAGGAAATGGCCAAAGCAGGACTTTCCTCAATCTGTATGTCCAACCCCTACTGAGTTACTCTTTTCCAGGAATGACTGTTCACAGGTCAACTGTGCTAACAACAAAAGAGGGTGACAGGGACACCCACAGCCTCATGGCTGCCCACACAGGCTCATGCAGGCTGCCCCTCCGCCTGAGGGGTAGAGCCCTGTGTTATTCTTAGGATCTCTTTTGCATTGCTGTGGTAGCTGACCCCTTCAATCAGCTCTGTTATGTTAAAAACAGGTCACCAGGTATTGTGCTTTTCTGTTAATGCACCTTCTTGTGCGTAATAAATGCTTGACACAGCAGCTGATGGCAGGACAGACAATCAAACCAAGTACTGAAAGTGAGGTCCTGAATATGTCATGCCACTTGTTACTGCCCTCGCGACAAACAGACGAGGTAAAACTCATTTGTCATTGTTGTTACCTTGTCATGCTCTTACCTCACATGCTGGTCAATGGCACACTGAGAACTATTCCAATGACTTTGGGCTTTTTAACTTGTGATACAAACACTTGAGACATACACACGAGGGTTCAAAGGAGGGCCACAAGGATGATTAGAGGTCTGGAGCACCTGCCCTACAAAGAGAGGCTGAGGGAGCTGGGCTTGTTCAGCCTGGAGAAGAGAAGGCTGCGGGGGGACGACATTGCAGCCTTCCAGTACCTGAAGGGAGCATACTATCAAGAGGGGAATCAACTTTTTAAAAGGGTAGATAATGGCAGGACAAGGGGGAATGGACTAAAGCTAAAGGAGGGAAGGTTTAGATTAGATATGAGGGGGAAGTTTTTTACAGAAAGCGTGGTGAGGTGCTGGAACAGGCGGCCCAGAGAAGGAGTGGATGCCCCGTCCCTGGAAGTGTTCAAGGCCAGGTTGGATGGGGCCCTGGGCAACTTTGTGTAGATCCAGGCCTGGAGGTTGGTGGCCCTGCCTGTGGCAGGGGGGTTGGAGTTCTATGATCCATGGGGTCCCTTCCAACCCAGACCATTCTATGATTCTATGATTCTATACACAAAGGAGCTGGAATTTAGATATCAGCACGGATTTCTGAAGCAAGCTAACAGCATGGTCTATCTTCACCTGCAAAATACCCTTCAGAAATGAGTAAACCATTACACTACAAACCCAAAAAAGCACGTGGGATTATTTTGTCCTCACTGCTTAAAACACTCCTAGAGCTAAATCCCAAGAAATCCTGTGTCATACAAAACAAGAGCCTGTTCCCAAGATGCGGCAGGTTGGCCTCAGCCATGTGCTGTGAATCACACGGTGCAGCTTGGGTGCCATGTGTAAATCTCTCCCTGTTTCATTGCTCCCAACAACAGGCACAAACTTAAAATGCATCTGTGTGACTCTTCCAAAACTGAGATGTTTTTAATGTAGTTTGGCTGGATAAATGCGTTCATTGAAAGGTTATTGTCCAGATTGAATAACCCCAGGCATTCTGCTTCAGTCTTGGTATGGGTCCATGCATCATCCTTGTAGGAAGGGTTGTCAACTTCATTAATCTATGCACTACTGATTTTTTCACCTTCTGAAATCCTAATAAGCTGCACACATGCCTAACCTTGAAGTAATAGCCCAAATCATATTTGAGGAGCTGTGTTCTGGAATAAAACTGCAAATACAATTGAAATATAAACTGATTAAAATGAATGGCACATGGCCTAGTCACACGTGACCGAGTGCTAGTAATGTGATATTACAATTATCAATTGCTCCCCTACCTTTTCAGCAGGTGTGCTCAAAGTAGCATCTAGAAAGCATCCAGAAAGCACACATATTTCTGCTAAAACACACGTGTTCCTAGATATTTTCAGTCACAATTTTGCAGAGAGCTCAAACAAGCACAGAGGCCACTCCATGGTTCCTGGCCAAGGCTCAATGTAACTTTGAAACATGTTAGTTTGCCTCACGCTGTGTTTGGGTAAACAACTGAAGTTGTCTGAGTCCTAACACAAAGATGGGTTTGGAGGATTGTTGACTACGCAGTTGCCTCAGGGGGTTTGTTTCTGCTGCTAATTAAAGGCATCCCTGGAGCAGGCTCACCACTGGAGTCCCAACCAGTCCCACAGCACTGCCGTTACCTCATTACCTGGCTGTTTTGAAGGGTTCTGTGAGGGCTCTGCAGGAGCTTGGTGGCACCCACTCCCAAAAGGCAATGGGGAGGGGTCCGCACCAGCTCCAGCTCCCTTCAGCGCCATCTCAGCAAGCTCCACATTTGGCAGAGCAGGCTCCTGCACCCACAGCTTTAGGCCTGAGGAGGGAGAGGGGCCAGGAAAGCCCGGTGGGTGCAGCTCACCTGTTGCAGGGCAGGACCTACACAAAGAGGTGACAAACAGGTATGTGCTCCATGGCCTTGGGGCCACCAACTCATCTTAAGCCCTCTTTTATTTGAGAGCATGCATACAGTTGCACCACCATGCCCTCTGCTCATTTACTACGACAACTGTACCACCCTGAAAAGAAAGGACTGAGAGAGAGAGGAGATCCCTTGAACAATGATTACTTTAAATAATCCAAAGCCACCTAATCACATTTTTCTGCTCACATTGAGAAAATATTTGGGCTAGAAAACTCATCTGTGCACATTTCTTATTGCAAGCAGCATGGTGACCAAGCCCACCAGAAAGATGGGAGATCCAACAGTTTATCCCAGTGTGAGATAAAATCACAAGTGGTAGTATTCCACTTCACTCAGAGGTGTTGGAGATTCTCCCTAGGTAAAGACAGGACATGGGAGGTCCTAATTGGCATTAATTGATCTCATGTGGCTGGTGTGTCCTACTGCTGTGCTCAGCTTTTGCTCTGTTTACAGTGACAAATGAGTTTTACCTCAGGTTATCTTGTCAGAGCCTGCTTGCTTCTTTCTCTGTCTTGTATGGCATGATCTATGTCTTAAGACAACATGCAATTCAATTCTTCTACTTGGTTGAGACAGGAGAAATTACCACTATTAAATATGTTTATTTAAGGGGTGTTTTTCAAAGAAGCCATGAGTGTCTGTGCAATGATGCTGAGAATGGATATTCCAAGGAAGTGAACTATTTTAGTTTTGAAAGACATGAATTAACAGCAGGAACAAACAGAAAAAAATGCATAGGTCAGAGCACATGAATACATCATATGCATATAGGGTGGCTGGTATATGTCATGTAGGTGTACCAGGTGTAAGGAACATTTCACGCACACATTCATTCAAGCACTAATGACTCCATAGAATTCAGGGCTAAGTGGCAAAGAAAAGGGCACAGAAGGAACACGGATGGGGGTAATTAGATAACCAACAGGAAAAAAGGCAGAAATAAGGAAAGTGAAAGTGACCAAGACAAGACTTTTCTACTGCAAATGTATTTACTTACAACGCTTTGAAAGAAATTAATCTGCAAGACCTTCACATTGGATTTATATGAATAGCCAAGAATAAATCCATCTAGAAAAACTTCATTGCCACTAAAACATGATGAAAGAAAGGTCAACCTCAAGGAAACAAAAGGCAGCGATGAATGGCTGATTGCCTGAACCTAAAAGGAGACTTCCTGCCCACTGCCACATGTACACTTCTGTGATGCTTTCAAATGTTTTTTGTTGGAGGGGAAAAAAACCCCAATTTTAGAGCCAAGTAATTGCCAGTCTTTTATTGAATAGTAGTTAATAAGACATCCGGGGAGAATTGGGTTGATTTAAATACTTTATTCTAAAGGGTATTCAGCAATCATGTTCTGACTAAATGGATAATCAAATAAGTCACACTCTCCATTTGAAAATGCAGTCATTGTTAATGGACCTAATATCTGAGTGCACAGTTTTGCCACTGAATCCAGACACAGGCGCAGTTAAGTGCACAGACCCTTCAGGGGCCCACACCACTCTGAAACCAGCTCCCAGCACCAAAGCAGCTGAGAAAATTCTGCTTAAATTCTGCTTAAATTCTGCTTATGTTTTGGATAGTCAAACTACAGGTGGTAGATGACAGACCTGTATGCTGTAGGCTTCAAAAGGGGCAATGGCCTGTGGTTAATAACCTGAACTGCAAACTGATGCTTGCTTGGCTTTGATATTTATGTGGCAGTGAAGTTAATAGAAAGAAGAACAGATTTTCACTGCTTTTCACAATATCCTTTACCTGATTTTTTTTTTTTTTCCCAGCAAGTTTAGTTTTCTATTGTGGTACCTGTACCCTTCCAGTTGTCAAAGAAAACGGTCTTGATCTTCACATAGTCCCTATCAAACTGCTCCTACCATGCTGAGTTGGACTAAAGTGATTTTAAACAGCCAGCTATAAACACCTTCTTAAAATTAGAAACTGGACTGTCAGAGTCAAAAAGATTTGGAAAAGAGATCTCAAAAATTATGAAATACGTCTCTTTTCCTACTCTCTTACATCTGTGGTTTTCTTCCATGAGATCAAATCCATCACCAGAAGGAATCAGTCACTGTGATTTTTGTTATTTATGTTACAACAGCACAGAGAGGCTTTTGGAGAGCCTATTGTATTAAGAAATACTAAATGTAGGGCCCATCCCATCTAATTTGTTTTAAAAAAAAAATAGGTGATGTCATTAAGTTCAATTTTATCCTCTCACAAGACACACTGATAAACCGTTCCTGTATTTTTGTCAATTCTCTTGAGTGGCAGCCAACCATTAGGCTCAGGCCCATCTCTTAAATCCTTCTGTCACGAGTAGAGAGGCACATCACAGATTGGGAGAGGAGGTGGAGACACAGTGCAACCTGCATGACTTGCAAAGATCCACTTGCAAAGACGTTTATTCTGACCAGCCCCTGTCAGCAGGAGGAGACAGCTTTACTTACTTGTCTATATTTCCCCAAGAGCTAAAAGGGCTTTTCTTATGTAAAAAACCCCCACCCACCTCCAGCTAAAAGCCAATGTTCAGGTACACAACTTGCTTCAGTAATACACTTCATAGACCCCTGAGCAAGCTGTCTACTAGGCTGTGGCATGGTGGTGGAGAATGGGACTCATGGGAGGCTTTTGGTGGTCATGGGAAAGGTTCTCATTTTCTTTTTCTGCCACCAGCCTCAGATATCTTCCCCTTCCCCAGCCCCAGGAAGTCCTGATCCCTGTCACAACCATTGTCTTTAGCAGGAAGGCTGGAAGCTTTTTGAATATTAGTTCATTACTGCAATTTTCCTGCTTAATCTCAGGGGAATTTAATTTGTTCATTTAGAAATGGGACTGCCCTTGCAGCATATTCTGAGCGCACAGCCGCAGTGTTAACTGGGTGAAGGCTGTGTACAGTGGGCATTTGCTCTGTGACTGCTGTTAAACTCTTGGCCCTAGGACATCAGCTTCTTCATACATAAATAAATTTGGTTTAACAAAACTTATTCTGTACTGAATGATCGATTAAAAAGTAAACAGATAATGTAGCAGCTCAGGTTAGCAAACTAAGAAGTCACAGTCCAGAAAAAAAATCCAGGAAAATGGGAATTTACCAACAAATTCTGGAGGGTTTCGATTTGACTAGGAAGAGAATTCAATGGGATTTACAGGCTGTGAGCCTTGATAGAGTCTGGCTGTAGGTACCAGTAATTAGCAGTTTGTCATCAGAAAACTTGGACTGTGGGCAAGTTCACCAAAGCAGGAGTATAAATGGGAAACTGCACAAAAAACAACAGTTGTTTTTCAATCACAGATTCTATAGGAAATCTGTCCTTGAAGAAAGTGAGGCAGATATTTTGTTCTGTTAGATCCTGGCAAGGGCAACCTGAATCAGTTGTGTCAGAAGTACAGCCATCCTGTTGGAAGAACTCCAGAAAAGAGATTAGCAGTTGCTCAAGCAGGAAGTAATAAAAGCAATTCAGCCTCCTCCAGGGAAAGGTAATACCACAACAACGTGATGTTCCTGGGATAATGGAGCATTAGGCTGGTGAATGAGTTGATGTCATTGATAAAAGATAGACTGGAAACCGTGATTACTCCAGTGAAAGAAGTTTCCCCGAAAAGAAAGGGCATAAATCACTCTGTGTACCTGAAAAATAGCCTGACAGTACACCCAAGGAGATGAAATGGCTACAAACACACTTGTGTATAATCCAAATATTTTAAAGAATCTATTGGTAGTGATATTGCATCCCCTAAATTGTGAACCTCTACAGCCTATCTGAAATGAATGAATTATGGATGTTTCATAAAACTTCCAGTCGCCCACACGACTGTGGAACAAAAAGCTGAATCCTGACCCTTTATGTCCCTCAAAAACCAGTTTGGTTGAGCATGGACACCTCTAAAAGGTGAGGTCTCATAGCCCTCTCCCACACAAAGGATCCATTGCGATTAATGAGATGACTTCATAGTGTTGTACTTCAACAAATGGCTGTAGAATATGAGCAAGTAAGGACCCTAGCCTGCAGCTGGATATGCCACTTAAAAAGGGTATTATTTCAAACAAATAAATATATGAGAGATTTTACAAATATCATTCCTTGAACACAGAACACAAAAAGAAACTGAACCAGCGGGACACGAAGATAAATACAATCTAAAAGTGAAAGCACTGATGACAATTTGGCAAACTAGAGTACTGGAGAGATCGATGATATTGGATAGGGACTGTTTTTCCAGGCACTGAACAGCTCCTGTGATTCAGATTTGGAAGCTCTCTAAAGCTCTGAGGTGTCGAAAACAGAAGTTATTGAGACTCTAGTTCTGAGGAGATCCTACATAACTCCAAGGAGTCAGAGCTTGGTGCTATGATAACGTGGCTCCCTGCTTCACTGGAATGTTTTTACAGCAATACAGAAAATGATTTCTAGGAAGATGGAACTGCAGCTGAACCAGTTTTTACTGTTTAGGGTCTGGCTGATATACTACCCATGATATACTGCCCCAGATCATATATCATGGGCAGAGGTGCTTTCTGGTGGCTCTAACTTCAAAGTGCACATATTAGCATAGACATCTTTTGCTCTGTGACCAGTGCTCTTTCTCTCTGCTTTGAAAAGTGGACAAACCTGGGCTCTGTGGTGCCAAAGGATCCCTTAATGTCCTTACTGATCCGAAATTTCATGGGCTCCACATTACCACATGTGGAAACTACATGGGCAAAACACCTTAAAGAAGTCTGTCACTGTAAGAAAGGTAACTTCCCTTCTCTGAAAGGGGAAAGAGAGAATCAGAGAGAGAGATTTGACAGAAGTACTAATCAGATGTGAACGGGGTGGGGGTGGGGGGTGGGGGTGTAATATGAAAAATTAGATCTGACTGCCAAAAAAGAGAAAAGTTAGGGAGAGAACACTAAAGTTTTCAATTGTGCCAAAGAAAGGAGATCACAAGGAGAGTTTAGAAATATGATAGAGATGCTGGGTGGAAGGTCTGTAGCTGTAACTGTGTCCCAGACAAGGGACAGAGGCAGCTGAGCTGCAATTCACAACAGAGAGGCAACAAGCATTGGGTTAGATCTGGAGGGTGTTAGGCTGGAAGCTCAGGCTAACTCCAGCTAATTAGATAAAATAAGTTGGTACAGGAAGAAAAGAGAACCAAAACGTAGGAGAAAAGCAGAGGAGCCACATAGGAGAAGGAGATCTTAAACAGGGCAAAGGGCCACATGTATTGAGAAAAAAAAATACATTGACTATGTGACAAAAGCAGAAGAGAGATTGAGTGGGATGACACAATATTTCTTCCTCCAAAAATGCTTTAAAGCTCTGTGTGGAGAAGGTAAAAAAGGGCAGCTGAATGAACCCTAATGGAAGCAAGGAAAATGCTGGGCAGAGGAGCCCTGTGTAGCAGTCACAGATGGCTCATTGGGTAGAGATATAAAAAAAAGGATAAAAAGGGGAGGGCCATGGAGCAGACTGGGACCTGCTCTTTTGGAATACAGAAATGAGATACCGAAATGGTATTTATACCTTGGTATTTCCATTGCATAAATATACAATGAAAATTCTTCATGAGTTTATATGATAAGAATGACCAGCAAAAACCATTTAAAAATGAGATAACCAATACATTTCTGAATGATTCACTTAAGAAGAGTTTCTGCATTTTGCTAGTATGAAGACTGCAGTGTAATTAAATGGGTATACAAGACGAGGAGATATCATGGTCAAACAGACATAACCTATTGCAGGGAAATGCAATTGAACTTGCCCCATATAATTAGCAACCAATGATCAGCTTGCTCAGCCCCTGCAGAGATGTGTTTTCATTAGCCTGAGCAGGCTATTGATAGCTTCCCCCATATTTCCAACATCCCCTGGAGCACGAGGCAGCCTTTCACGCGTGTCTGTACTCAGGACTGGTTGATCAGATGTGGGGAAAGACTGCTAGGGGCCAGCCAGGGTAATGATTTTTAGCAGCTGAACTACAGAATCTGAGGCAATTATATAAAATGAATTCAGCTTGTGAATCCAATTAAAGAAATGTTTTAACATTGTGAGAAAGCAATGCTTTTTACTGCAGTTACAGAAATAGGCTTATGCTAATTCAGTTTCTCACCAGAATGTAAAACAATGTTTAAGGGATACAGTTCTGCACTATCAGCAGTTTACAAATATCATAGAAGATGTGCAGGTTGGAAAGCTCAGTCCTGGTGGAGAGAGAAATGAAGTCTGAGCATGCCATCCCCTGAAACCAGGAACTGGATGAGGCTTTTCACTCGGTGGCACTGGGAGCCACCGAAGGTCTGTAACCAGAGAGACTCTCACAACTGAAGAAGCAGTTCCTTGTTTAATAATTTTCGGCTGCCCATTTACCCTGGCTCGTGGCCACAAATTCAAAAGTAAATGAGTGCAGCTTTTGTAGGAGTGCAGGAGTAGCTCCCAGTGACTGTGATTACTGGGTCTTGGCATTCATCTGATGATAAACAAGATCAGATATTCTAATCCAGCATGTTAATGTTACACAAGAGTGATCCAAAAAGCCTTTTGTATTCCACTGGCATAATTACTTTTCCTGTTGTTACTGTATGTGGTATTGCATATCTTTCAGTTACCAACAAGGCACCACAAAGAAAATAAGTGAAAATGCCTCTCATCCAAAATTGCTCTGAAATATTCAATGTCATAAATTCTGTAGGAAAGAGTACAAATTCATCATCTGAGTCGATAGATAATTTTGGCAATCTCTATTCACATGTCTACAAATGTAAGGATGAGGGTTGCAGGTTGGGAGATTCCGCAGAAACAAGGTATATCTTATTTTCAGACAGTGGGATCAATACACATTGGCACTGACCTGCTTTTCTTGAGGTGAAGAGATGACTATCTAGGCAGAAAAGAGATAATAATTGAAGTACGGTTGTGCACTTTTGAGTGCCAGCACTAATTAGATTATTAAAGTACATCCAAAAAGATCCAGATACTCACTGTGTTATTCATTTGCAATCTTTATTCACCTGATGAGATTTCTGGCTCTCGCTGCCTGACTCAGCACAGCCGCAGTTGCTGTACACTGGGTGTCGGGTAGGTGGGAGTCCCACATACCCACGTTTTCGTTAAGTCTCCTCCTTTTCCAGGTGTCCTTTTAATATTGGCCTTTACAGAGACACTCAAAAATGGCTGGGAAAATTTTAAGGACATTTTTGAGGAATGTGATGCTTCTTTGGGAGGGTTGCTGCTTGGGTTGTACACTTAATTCTGAAAGCTGCAGCAGTCAGACCCCAGATATATATTTATTTATGCAGCCATCCAGGACTGGAATTTGGGTTTAGCAGAACGATTTACTTTTCTCTCAAGTGTGCAGTGCCCTCCTGTGCCCAGGAGCCACAAAGGAGTTTTGCCTCTGGGCACACTGGAGATGGAAGCAGAGCAGATGGAAGGAACCTAGCATCCACCTGCGGGCTGTCCTCAGCTTTGATGGACTTGGTGAAAACACTGGTGGAAGTTCAACCCTTCCAGATCTGCTGATTTCACCTCTTATCTTTTTCCAGTGTGCTGCAGAAAACACCCAATAATGATAAAATCCACCTTCTCTGGGCAGCTCAGACCAGTCTTGTCTGTCTCCCAGTGCAGGCTGTGAGCCTGGCCACGGATGAAGAAACCTCTTCTGCCATACAGGTGCAAGGCACGTGCTTCTTTTGAAGGGAACTGCTGCGAAGCCAGATATTTGCAGTTTCTCTGAGTTTAGTAAGCCTAGATAATGCCCTCATGGTTTAAGAAGGATGTGCTATGGAGACAGGAGACAGTAGACCTGTATGAGGTGGATGTTTCTTTAAAGAAGAGAGGAATTTGGGAAACAGGAGGAAAAACCCCTCTAAACCCCACAGTTATTTTACTTTCCTACCTGTGCACCACCTGTTTAAAGCATTTGGCAGCCCTCTTGAAAAGCATTGTGGCAATGACAATGAGGGGTTCTATGGGGCATAAGGGGTGCCCAAGGAGTGTCTAAATATCTCCTTCCGAATCATGGAAAATATTCCTCCTACTCCACTCATTTAAGTGAACCCATGACAGGGGTAACCTAGGGAAGGATAAACAAACGAATCCTTGTCTTGCTGTGCATTTTCCTACCTTGTTTCCTCCATATGGAAATATATATGTATATAGATAGATGTATGGAATATCAAACATACTGCTATCTATGGTACTTCCTTTGACTGGCAAAGGATGAGGGCACTGATTGCTTTGAATCCTGGTTTAGACACCTGAGCCTCCCTCATATCTGGAAAGGACTTTTTAGGTACCTAATACAATCACTTCTGACTGTGGATCCTGGCATCTAGGCACTGTAGCTCTGCGTGCCGTTGTCTCAAGCCCTGTGTAAAATATCTGTCCTCTTCTGTCTTTGTTAAGTGGAAGGCTAAGATTAGGTCAGCCTGCTAACATAAGAGACTACCTAGTTATATGTCTCACTAGCATTTAGGGGTTACAGAGATGGCAAATAAGCTCATTTCTCTAATAGAGCCTACACAATTCAGTGTGCTCCAAGGGGAGATATTTGCTGGAGAGTGCTGCCAAAAAATACATGCTTAAAAAATTTAGTAGCTTTGGGGGATAAAAATTGGACTTGAGCAGCTATAAGGATGATTAGCTCCTTAAATCTCTTCTGTGAATCCTATTAAATTCAACTTCCACAGCCTGAGGAGCTTCTGTCCTCTCCCCCGTTGCCGACTCCCCAGATAAAGGGAATGTGTTGTGCTGGACAAAATACTACTCTAATAGAAAAGCTGGGAAAATGCTCATCAGATCTCTGAATTACATGGGATTCGGTTCCATGTGCAGACACCTTTATTGACCTGTTTTTGAGCCAGTTCTGTCTCCTCTTCACTGACCTGCAGAGCTGTTCATGAATACTTGATGGCTATTGACCTTCCTACACAACTCCAGCAGCAACCATGGAGAATGTTCAGAACCACTCTATTTCTAGTTATTTCTTTGTTGTTGTCTCTTTGTGTGGAAACAAATAAAACTAAAATTACTCTCTTTTTAGGACTTAAAAATATTGCAGTACTGTACAATGGTGCAGATGGTGAGAGACAGGGCCTGTTGCTGAGAATATCTGTTCCCTTTCATAAAAGCTGTGAATTCACTGTGACCTCATCATCCTGTCTATGTTTAGCTGATCTGTGTGGACCTGAGAGATCCTGGAGCCTGGACTGTCTCCCAGGTGCCCCTGTGCACACTCAGCTTGTCCTTGTAGTCAACCTGAAACCAGAGAAGCCGTTTCTCCCCATCCTCCTACAACCCAGAACATGCAGTGCCTGTTAACCCTCAGACCTCCCGGCGGTCTGCACGTGCAGAGACTTTCCACATTCATTTTGCTTAAAAGAGTAGACACAGAAGAGATTAGGGCCCAGATTTTAAGAGACACTGAAGTTCTTAGAAACAGCTACGTATGGCACAGGCCACAACTGTCGAGTACATGGAGAGCTGGGACAGGAAAGTGGTGAACAGCACTGGGACGAGGGCCTTGTGCAGTGGAAAAACCAATCTCCTGAAGGTTCAGAGACAAAAGATATCTGTTTTCAAGAGGGACAGACACTTTTAAAAAAATTTAAAAATCCCTTTTCAATGTAGCTATAATTTGTTTGAATGGTTATCAGTTGTGTTACTAATATTAACCAGGAGTATTCCTCACAAATAAACAGGCATGCAAAACCACACAGTTTATCTAATTGCTCCCTTAATTAGCATGTGGCCACAGTTCCCTTTCAATTTTAATCTTAATTGTGGCCATTTTTTTCCCCATCCTTGGAACCAAGCATACTTCCCAAAGCCCTATACTTGCAGTGTCTGAGCCCAAGCATCACACGCTGCTTGACTGCCAGCCAAACCCAGATCAGCCTGCTATCCAAAAGGTTAGGAGGAGGTGGTGGCGCCTGCTAGTGATGTAAACCTGCCTCCTCACAGCGGCGCTGCGATTTCATCACCCCACCTGACTAAAATACACCAGCAAGCGTGTGGAGTTGTGGAAAATCCACAGCGTGTTCTTGGGAGATAAGGGAGTGGTTTTTATTCTGAGGGCAGCGCCTGGATTTGCCTGATGGTACGTGCATGGATAATCCATTTCTTACGGGACCGGTCGCTTGCTTTTTAAGACACTGAAATAATTATTGAATGCCAGATGTGATGAAAAATGTAATCATCCTGATTTTGACCCCGTTTTTAATCTTGTGGTAGCTGTTTATTTAATATACACTTACAACTGATGCCAAAGAGCAAGGGGGCTTTATGCTGCCATCATGACAGAATGAGTACATATCGTGCCTCCAAATCTCATAACTGCAATCAGGGATCTGATGAATAAATAAAAAGTAATGTAAGTTCTGTATTAAAAGGTTGTTTCCTTTTAAGTCTCCTCGTCTGACCTATTATCTGTAAATATATGTTCCTACTGCAAAGAAAAGGCTGGCTTATGTTAATTATTTTATAGTACATCTGATTTAATTAATATTTAAAAGAGGTCTAAATCTCATTTGTATTTTCTGAGCACATTAGAGGTCATCGCTCGTATTTCCATATCTAAATCTTTGTGAAGCTTTGCACTAACTTGACACAGCTTCCTTACCAAAAAAAAAAAGCAGGAAGATGGTCTTCTTTGTGGATAAAACCAACATTGACTTTCTCAAGCTTGAATTTGCACAGATGCTGATGTAACAGCCCATGCTGTAGCTCAAGTAACCTATCTGAAGGCCACTCGCTACAACTCAAAGCACTCTGTAGAACCAGCAAATCCTTAATTTTTCCATCAGACGGTTTGTCTGATTCCTCCACGATGTCTGGTACCTAATATACAATACCTGCTGTGATCCCCACTGGCAAGCTCTCAGATGTGAGCTCTGGGTATGTTTGCAATTAACTATAGCCTGTCTTTTTTTCTAAACTGCTTTTCCCAATATTAAAGCGATGTGCTGTCCAGCAGCTCATTACTATAGCTATAATTTGGAAACATTTGCAGGTACAAACAAAGCACTTTACCATTACGTGTGCCACCCTCCCACGGTTCTGCTTGAAGGATGGTCTATGGCAATTTTATCTGAAGCAAGAAAAAGTTGTAGAACTATTTAACTGCAAGTATTATTGTTTAAATTTTTGATTTGTAAATCAGGTTTCCTAGAGGTTTTTGGCTTAGCCATAGTACCCAGGATGCTTGTGGCATCCCCGTACAGATAAAGGATTAATACATATTCATGCATTTTATCTTAAATGACAAATAAGCCAGAAAAATCTGTTCATTGTTAACACTGGAAAGACAAACACTAAAGAACTACAAAAATCAAACTTTTCTATTACAGTTTAATTTGCCCTTTGTATCCATGCATTATAATATTCTTTGGCAATATGACCAGAGGCTATTTTCTTCACCAAGACGGTGTCCCCATGAGCATATATATGCTGAGTAGTGTGTACGGTAGCATCATGGAGCTACACTGAGGATGGGCTGGAACTATTTAATAGGGACTGCTGCTCGCAGGGCCTCAACCAGTTGTGTCCACCTGATACTGTTGGCACTCCCAACATCCCCAGTGGCTCTAAGTACTAGTTCTCCCATGTCTTCCTTTGGCGTGGCTGGTCCAGTACCCCCTTGCTCAGCACACCAAACCTAGTGGGTATCAAGTCAGGCTGCTTGTAGCACAATGCCAGGACCCCAAAGCAAGGGCTACGAGGACGATGAGGGGACTGGAGCATCTCTCATATGAAGAAAGGCTGAGAGGGGACTGTTTAGCCTGGAGAAGACTGAAAGAGGATCTCATCAATAGTTACAAATAACTAAAGGGTGGCTGTCTAGAGGAAGGTGCCAAACTCTCTTCTCAGTGGTTCCCAGTGACAAGACAAGGGGCAGTGGGCACAAACTGGAACACAGGCAGTTCTGTCTGAACCTGAGAAAAAACATCTTCACTCTGAGGGTGACAGAGCACTGGAACAGGCTGCCCAGAGAGGTTGTGGAGTCTCCTTCCCTGGAGATACTCAAAACCCACGTGGACACAATCCTGCACAACCTGCTCTAGGTGATCCTGCTTTAGCAGGGAGGGTTGGATTAGCTGATCTCCAGAGATCCCTTCCAACCCCTACTGGTCTCTGATTCTCTGAGAAGGTTGGACAAAAGAAGCTGTTTCAAGGGAAGTTGGGCTTGTTACCAGTAATACTGGTAATACTGGCAAACATGTTTGCTCTGTATGGGGGCGGCTCACACAACTCAAGCTTGTTTAGGAACAGGGAGAGAATGAAGCAAGTCTGTATGTGAAGATTGCACGTGAGGTCAGGAGCTCTTAGGTTAGAGCTGTACTAGTGAAATAAACAGTCTCAGGGCACTGATGTTCACCTCTCTGTACTCTTAGATGATAACATAGTTTTGACCCGTGCCAAGTGCTCCAACAAAAAATTCACTGGCCCCATTTGGAAACGAGCACAGGCAGGGACCTTTCCCAGCAGGCAGCGGCAATGAGTCCCCCAGCCATAAGGAGAAAGGGAATGTAATGATGCTATGGGTGATTTCAGGCCAGCTGGGCTCTGCACCAGAGATCAGGCACATTTAATTGTTTTTCTCTTATATATACTCTGAGAGTCTCAGTCACATTTACTGCCTCCTGACTCATTACACCTTTAACCTGTAAACCAGCAGCAGCCTTCGCTCTCTTGGGCAGTCAGTTTGCCCGACTTTGAGCCAACATTGCAGAAGTAACAGCACAAAAACTACCTCCCCGTAAAAAATGACAAGTTCCTGTCCAAAGTCTGAGGGTTTTCTAAAGAGAAAAATTAGCATTTTGGGAATTCACTAAAGAATGTATTCTGGGCATTTGGGCATAGAAAATGTCAAGCCATATGCCTGAAACACCCCCTGCCCCCAGTCCCCTCCCCTCCCCCCCCCTTATTTTTAAAAACTATATGCAAGTTGAACTGTGTCCAGATCTGGGTGCCCCAATACAAGAAAGATGTGGAACTGTTGGAGAGAGTTCAGAGGAGGGCCACAAAGATGATAAGAGGGCTGGAGCACCCCCTCTATGAAGAGAGGCAGAAGGAGCTGGGCCTGTTCAGCCTAGACAAGAGAAGGCTGCAGGGGAACTTCATTGCAGCCTTCCAGTACCTGAAGAGAGCATACTATCAGGAGAGGAATCAACTTTTTAAAAGGGTAGACAATGGCAGGACAAGGGAGAATGGATTAAAGCTAAAGGAGAGAAGGTTTAGATTAGATATTAGGGGGGGAAGTTTTTTTACAGAAAGAGTGGTAAGGTGCTGGAACAGGCTGCCCAGAGAGGTGGTAGATGCCCCGTTCCTGGAGGTGTTCAAGGTCAGGTTGGATGAGGCCGTGGGCAACCTTGTATAGATCCAGGCCTGGAGGTTGGTGGCCCTGCCTGTGGCAGGGGGGTTGGAACTGTATGATCCTTGGGATCCCTTCCAACCCAGACCATTCAGTGATTCTATGATGCTAGGAACAAAATTTCCTTACCCGAAGTATGAAGTGTCATGGCTAAAGAAGTCACTCCATGGGCAACACCTGTGAAAAGCTCCTTTGCATAAGGAGCAGTAATGCTGCAGAGAGGAGATTTACTTCTCTTAGTTCCACCAGCAGAGCCATGGAGAGCTCACCAGCTTTAGCAATGTTTAGCCTGTGGTGCAATCAGCTCATCTCCAGCAGACTGCCTGTCGT
The DNA here is from genome assembly GCA_013400835.1 of Zapornia atra. Lineage (NCBI taxonomy): Eukaryota > Metazoa > Chordata > Aves > Gruiformes > Rallidae > Zapornia > Zapornia atra. The sequence continues at coordinate 51,444 of VZTU01011117.1, forward strand.
TTCTGTCTGGGATACATTAAAACCTTAAACAATTTTCCATGGCTTTACCTTCCTTCTGGTGAGGCAGGAAGCATCATATTCCTTCGCCAGTACCTCTCCTAAAGGTCAGCTCACCAAGTGGGGCTGTTGGAAAGCTTGTGGGCTGCCACATGTGGTGTGCGCAGCTGGGGTTTAGCAGCTGTGAGCTGAAAATCAGTATAGAGCTCAAAAAAGACTGCTGCCAGACTGCTAGCTGGTTGGATTTTTTAATTTTTTTTTTTTTTAATTACCTAACGGTGGCTTTTTCCACTCTTGGCATTTTGCTTGCTTTATATATGGCATTAAATTTCTCATTTGCTATGCAGTCATTACTGGCAGCTCTAACTTTCATGCTTTACCGATGTCAGGGTTGCACATGGAAGGAGCCTTTCCTGTGTGCAGCTGCAGCATTTTGCAGAGACTACTGGGTCTGTTGGAATGTATCACTTACAGGCATGATGGTGTCACTGCTGACACCTGAAACCTATCCTCATGCTTTTAAAAGCCCTTCATGCAGACTGACTTTACTGGACTCAAAATTTTCAGATTCTGCTTGAAAATAGAAATGGGGTGGAAAGGTAACATTTGGTCTTACCCACTACCTGTAGCCATGATCTGTGGCTTCTTCAGGTCCAGTTGCATGGCTGGTGGAGTTCTCCGCGCACTGCTCATACTGCTGCCAGAGCCCAGGCCAGGAGCAGGCCAGCCACAGACAGAAGCCATCTTCAGTGTCTGAGTCTGAGGGAAGCCTTGTGAATAATCTGGAGGTTGCTCTAAATCTAAGCCAGACACTTTTGCACTCCTTTCTGATTTGCACACAATATATTATCTGATCTTTTATTTGTTTGGTGTGTATTTCTAGCGTGTTATGGGGTATCCCACAGTTATTTGGGTTCTCTAGCTTGGAGCACCTGCTTCTTCTAGAAGACAGCTTAAATCACAGCAGGAAGATGCAGCTTCATTCTCAGTGTTAACTCCAGAGAGTGATAACCGTGTGGCATTCTGGAATCTGCTTATTTACCCACCTGGGTGTTTGGCTTTTTGTGTCTGTATTGTTTATTTATAATGCAATTTCAGTGACTGCAGTCTGGAACACGCCAGTTATCTGGAGGTCACTGCAAAATGAATAACTATGCACATAAAATATTGATGAATCATTTTTCCTATGGTATTTAAAAGGCTAACTGGGAAATTAAGAGCTAGATCCAGCAAGCTTCACCATGTAGGTAGTCTCATTGACCTCATCAACGATGGCAGCCTTTGTGTGTGAGAGTCCTTCAGTCTTTGAGTGTGAAAGCAACATGAAAGTGGTTTAGAAAAAAGTAAATTTCTCCAGCAATGTCTGAATTCCATTGCCTAGCAGTTTACTTTAGGGAAACATAGTTTTATTTGTGATGCATTTCAGCAAAGTCATATTCAGTGTGCTGGTGTTTAAAATAAGCTGTTGATGTTTAGTGAATACAGGCATGCAGTGGTTGAACCACAATGCAGTGGCATTGCATGCCATATTTACAAACAATCCACAGTGCAAAACTGTTTAATATTTTTATAAGTAGTTTGATTTCATTCCCCTTGAGAGAGATTATGAGGTTTTAGCTTGGAAGATGTATGGAAACATTTCTTGGGGATTCAAAATTTCATGGTGAAGAACAGGAAAGTTTTGTAGCTGTTACAAAAGGAGTGGAATTAACTAATAATGCTTTATCCACACAGCCTTTTTCCACCTCAACACAAGCCCCAAGGAGCTACCTAAAACCATGTTTATAATGAAGCTCTAGGGACTGCTGCCTAACCCCTGTTGTCAGAGGAAGGATCTCCAGCCTGTTTTTTCAGGGCTCTGATGTATCAAATACACACTGAATTCTCAGCAACCTCTGGTTACTCTGTCAGGACACTTATTCTGCTTTATATGCGAATAATTTCCTGCAGGACTTGATGGATTTCTAAGATGAATTAATGAAATACAGTCCAATGTGCATATTTTCAGGGGCCCACAGGGTACATGTCTAGAGGATGGTCTTTGTCCATCTTGATCTGCTTTTGTATTCTGGATCCTCAAACAATCAACCAACAATCAATCCTGTATGCACCTGAGAAAACATTGTCTCAAACAGCCCCAGAGCTAAGAGTTTTCTTCTATTTTTTCTCCTTCAAGCCTGAAAGTGACTTCAGCGCTGTGCAAAGCTATATTCAGAATGGAACTAGGCAATTAGATGCTTCTGCTAACTGTGCGTGTGGCCTTTAGCATGGGGGCTGACCATCATGGGCAATCCCAGAACAGAACAGCAGAATAAATATAAGGAGAGAAAAATATACTGGGGACAAATACTGAAATGGGAGGAGGTGAGAAGAGGGAAGAAGGGCAAGGTAGAAGAGTTAGGGATTATGGAACCAGACAGGATGCCTGGCCCTTCAAGGGAGGCACTGGTAAAAACCTGTATATATGGTAAGAGTTCAATTTTATTTTATTTAACACAGTTGTTGAGTCCACAGAAAAAGGAAATTGAAATAAGAAAAGCTGCCACTTCCCAGCAAAAATTTCAGTGCCAGAAATGAGGTGAATTGCTCCTCCCTTTTAAATATTTGGTTTTAATGACTGCAGATATAATAATCTGATAATGAATATATAACTCCAGATTTAGCATAAACTTGATCTTAACACTTGGTCTGAAGTGCCCAAAGGAAGCAATACTATGCTTTTCAACATGAGTGGTAGCTCTAACTCAAAATAAACACTGGTGCACTGTGGCCATACAACACAGCAGTTTTAATCAACAGACTCTTCAGCTCAAAAATACTGGCCCTGATTTTGCACACTAATTCTCTGGTTTTAACATAATTTGCATGATCATAGTTCTTAGGAACTGAGTTAGTTCTGCTTTCTGTGCAATCTCTACCTCCTAGCTTTATCTGCTGTTAGCAGCCTTAGGAGTTAATTGAGAGGTAGAGTGAGGTCTTCTATCTATTACCTTCTCTTTCAAGCAGCCACTAGTCAGCTCTGTTGCGTGTCTAATATTTTTATGTGGATTCTATTGGACTCTGACACACCAGATAAAATTTATGTTAGAAAATGAGGATATTTGACATGCAGATTTCCCCATCTGAGCTATTCATCTACTCTGCATCTAAGCAATGGAGAAAAATAAGCACTTCCCTTCATCTCATCCTAATATAGACATCTAAAGTAAGTCAAATGAATTGCATTCTTAAATTGCCTAGATTTCTCTGTTCACCATGGATGGAGATTAGGAAAAGTGGTGCAATTGTAGGCATTCATACTGTAGATCTAGGAAGGTAGGTGAGATGGATCTGGCCACTGCCTTGGCATCTTCAGCAGTTCTTTCTGTTCTATAATTGACAGGTTATGCTACGGCTGAGCAGGTCCCAGGCAGGGCAATAAATGAAGTAACCACTGCCTATGTTGCAATATCTTCTTACAGAAAGCAGCAGGTGTTCCCATCATCATGCAGTTAATGCAGAGTAATATGGGCACAATAATCTTTTTCAGCTTCAGAATGCAGTATTGCTATGGTCTGGATAACCTAAAAAAAATACTGAAGAGATTCAGGACTCAGTTTTGCTATTGCTTGAGGCTTTTGCTACAGGAAAACAGCCTAGTTGAGATTTAGACATCCATTCTAGCTGAGATTTAGACATCAAAAAGACAATCCATCACAGGGCTGAAGGAGCTTTAAAGAGATCGCCTAGTGCAGCCAAATTCCTGAGGCAAGATCATCTTTATTGAGACTTCAGATCCCTAGTATGTAAACTGATGCTTCATTGTTGTAATCTACAGTCAGTACTTGTCTTCTCCACTGTGAACTTAAACAGGCGGACCTCCTCCTTCCCTTACACCACCTTACTCAGCAACTGACTGTGGTCATGTCACCGCCTAGGCCCTTGTTCTCAAGGCTAAGCAATTTGGGTTTGCCTGACTTTTCTATACAGCACAGTGACTCTTCTCAGCTTGTCTGAGTTCTGTCCAACTGCTCCACGTCCATTTGCTGTCACACCCAAAACTGGACATGGTACTGTAAGAAGCAGGATGGAAGGACCAGGTCATGACTTCTGCAACTTCGTGCTGCTGTTTATAAGTCCCAGTTTGATGTCTGATTTTCTTGCAGCTGTATGACACCAGTTGCCTGTGTTTGCAAATTGTCTTGGATAACCCACAGGTCCTTTCCTACAGGGCAGTCCTTTTTTTTTTTTTCAGATTGAAATTCTGCTTCTTGAGGCTCCATTAGAACTAAAATCTGTCCTCTCGCACGCTAGCTCACTTCCATCTAGACCATCTTTGAATTTAAAAAGCCATGTAATTTCTTCTATCACTCCTCTTAACAAAGCAAATATTAACAATACCATGCCAGGAGAGGCCCTTGACAAACATCTCTGGTTTTCTAGCCAATAAAAATAACATTTTTGTCTAAATCATCTTCCCAAATTTCTCAGTCTGCTAGGAGAAACTGAAAAAAAAAATCCTAATGTTTGGCATCTACTGCCTTTTATCTTCTGCAAGATCCATTTGGCTGTTGTATGAGGAGATTGAACTGGTCTGATACAATCTGGTCTTGACATATCAGCAGAGAAGCAGGCAGGTAGGTTAACAAAAGACTTAAGTGGCACCTAACTGTCATTTCAGATATGTAAGGCCCATATCCTCAAAACTCATCACGTCTAATAATATAAATTCCCTGGATTTTATGTTTCTTCTAGGAAGTGTGTTTTTCCCAGATGCAGTCTGCACCTCAGAAATATTTAGTTCTTAAATCCCAGCAGGATTAAGAGTATCTAACTGAAGCTATGCAGAAAATGAATGAAGATTTAGTGAGAGAGATATGAAGAAGAAGAAATGACGTCATTAATCTGGTACAGGGACCTTCAAGTTCTGGTCACTGTTCAGAACAGTCACTGTGTTTTTCATTAGAATGTCCCTGTTTAAAAAAAAAACAGATGGGTATCAGGATGAACTTATATTTCTCTTTATAAACTACCCTTTTAGCAGAGGAATTGAGTCTACTGCAGTGTAATGATGTAGCTTGTGATTAGTCACTAAAATGTTAGGAACTACAGAGGCATTAATTGTAAACTGTAATTGATTGGGGTTTTTTTTTACCCCTGAGGTGTAGCATCTGCTGAACACGAAAAGCAACAAACCACCAAGAAAAAAAATACTAACCTCACTGGAGCTGTAATTTCTGACTTCACTTGCTTTTATAGCCTTGCTGGCATTAAATGAAATGTTATACAGATAATACTGTATTTGTCTTGGATTTTTTTATTTCTGTTACGCTCATTGGGTTTGGTCTGTCACAGTTAACTTTTAATCAAGAAGAAAAGCATACAAGCCCCAACATGTAAGCACAAAATGAGGCAGTGACAGAGCAAATCTGAGACACTAATTCAGCATGGTTTATGTACCAAGCAGACCAGACCACCTAAAGTAGGCTTTTCCCCTGTGTTTTACTTTATGAAAAACCTTAGTTTTGAGTTAGTACTGCACTAATCCTACAGCACTGGAGACACATTTTTCTTGTGGGTAAGTTTAATAGGTTATTCTCAGAGCAGTTTTTGTTGTATCTGGGACTTCTTCAGGGATGCTCTGTCTCACGCAGGTTTGATGAGATTTAATAGAAGGCAGCCTTCCCTTCAATCAAACCATTTATAAAGTATTTCTACTCTGCCCTGTCTTCACTAAATGTGTAGGAATTTAACTCGGACACTTCAGTACCTCAAATTTGGCCAAAAGGTTCAGAGCTCTTCAAATGGTCACATGGACAGTGTGAAGGAAACATGGGCAGCATAAAAGCATCACTTCTATCAAAAAGGATTAAAAAATTGTGAGGCAGATAAACAAGGCTGACACTGTCATTCCTAGAGCCCCTGAAAAGATTTACCTTAAGGGCAAAAGTTCTGACAGTCGAAAATGATCAATATTGACTTTTACTCTGAATCCTAGAGTACAGGTAAGAAACTACTTGTCCTGGTTCTGGCCAAGCCAGAGGTAACCTCCCCAGGCAACCAGTCCAGGTGAGCTGAGTTAGCCTGGGCTGTTTCCACATCACCTGACATCACTTCCCCATGAAAGGGGCTGGTCAGGTAGGGGTGGTCCCACGTGCCTCCAGGGGAGTCCAAGTGTGACTGGGCTGTTGGGTTGGTTGTTGCATTGTTATCATTGGGTCGATAAGGTACTCTGTGTTATCACTGGGTGTAAGTGAAATTTGCTCGGCTGTTATTGTTCCACTTTGATGGTGATTTTGTCAGTAAACTGTCCTTATCCCCTCCCACATAGGTTCTGTCTGTTTCTCCTCAGGGAGCAAGTGGTGTGTGGTGCTCAGCCACTGCTTGAGGCTGAACCACTGCACCGCCACACTGAAAATGTGATGTGCTTATAATCCGTGTTGCCTAATTTTATGAGATCATTGACCCATGTCATTCATCTTCTACTCAGAAGATGAGGCTCAGACATTTTATACAAAAGTAAAACCTTCTTGAAGGAACATGAGACTGTAAAATATCACAGGGTCAATGCCAGTCCTTTTAAGTGTCTGAAAAGACAGTTTATGTCTAACTTGAAATGGTCTGTACAGCATCTAATCAAGGCATCGTATGCAGCCAACTGCTTCCTAATGTATATGATCAGGGAGCAGTGAAAAGATTCAAGCATCGTATGCTTTGCAAAAACAAAGGGGAAGATCAAGAACATGACTAATGCCTAGGCACTTGGATATGAGTGTGTGTGTGTGTGTAGAAATATGTTATTTTTCTGCCTGCTTCTGAAATAAATTGTGTGGTTTTTATAGTTTAGAGTTGCTTGTCATTGTTTCCACTCAGAAAAGAGGGTGCATTGCAGAGAATGATGAAGTTATGCAAGCAGTATAAACCATATAGTATCTTTAGTGAATGCATTATAATACCTAAAAAAGAAATAAAACCCCTCAGATTTGCAAATATTTATGGTGGTATTTAACCTATATCAAATCTTTCTTAATTTGAAAAATAAGGTGTGTCTTTGATGTTTCATTATACTATACACACACACACACATATATGTGCATATGTTTTTTGTATTTGAAAATGCCACTGTGTTAAGAAAAACATGTATCTGTGTTGAATGTTCTGTATGACTAAGGTCTTGAAATTATGTGGAAAAGCCTTAGATCCTGAATATGTAGAGATGGCAAAACTGTTTTGACTATATATTTTAAAATTTGGAATTCTCTGCATAAAACCACATACAGGACTATATCCTGATCACAGAGCTCTTGAGGTTGGAAAGGATTTATGGAAATCATCTGGTCCAACCATCATGCTCCAGAAGGGTCAGCTAGGGAAGGTTGCTGGGGGACATGTTCTGTCAGTTTTTAAGTATCTGTAAGGATGGAGCCTCCACTACATCCTGGGACAATTTGTCCCAGTATTTCACCACCACCACAGTAACAAAGGGGTGTGGGGGGGTTATGCTTAAATGGAATTTCTGGTCTTTTAATGTGTGCCCATTTTTTCTCATCATGTACTGGGCACCACTTAGAAGAGCCTGTCTCTGTCTACCTTAATCAACACTCATCAGGTATTTATATGCATTTACGAGCAACACCCCCCGCCTCGAGTCTTCTCCTGTATAGAACATCCCAGCTACCAGATCTAGAGCAAGCAAGCTCTCTGTTGGATCAGGTGCCTCAGTCCTTTAATCATCCTTGTGGTCCTTCTCTAGACTTGCTGCAGTTATGTCCATGTCTCTCATGTACTGGGGTGTCCAGCACTTGTCCAAGCACTCAAGATCTGTCTCACCAGTGCTGAGCAGAGGGGAAGGATCACCTCCCTCGACACTCTTCCTAACGCAGCCCCAGATGCTGCTGGCCCTCTTTATTAGTTGGTGCTGATAGTTGTGTCTGGTGGAAATCCTGACTGCTCCATCTTCTACCACTGGAAATGGGAAATTATTTTAACATTAAAATATTTGAAACTTCAAAACTTGGAACACATTATACAAAATACACAATAGTGATGACTGTAGTTTTGCAAAGAACTTTATGAATGTCACTTAAACTGTCACGTAATCAAAGGTTTGAGAATGTTTGGGGCTCTTGGTATCTTTCTCATTGGTAATCTCTTCTAATCCACAGCTAACATTCATTCAAATATTTTAATTAAAATTAATTATAACATATATTAAAAATATTACTTTTAAATATACAAACCTTTTAAAGTATGCATTTTGTTACATCTCCCCTTCTTTATTTCTTTACTCCTGCATCCTTTTAGAAGGAAAACACCTTTCTTGAAAAGGCATGAGTGAAAAAAAAGTGTAATCTTTTGAAGTGGAAGTTCCCAGTCTTTGTAGTTTAAAGATTAGCTTCTTACTAGATTATCTCAATTGCTGAGCAGCCAATTTGTGTCAGTCCCCTGAGAATTTTTTAAGTTTAGCCATACATTGCTGAGAAGATTAAAGACTTTTTTGGAGTTCTAAAAGAAAGAAAAAAAAAACCCCAAACAATGTATTGGATGAAAATTAGGACAGTCAAGACAAGGTGAACAAACAGATTTCAGATATGGAGGTTTCAGGGTTTCAGTCTTGTCACTAGTAGGTATGTGACAGATTCCTGTGTCACCCTGTAGCTGTGGGACTCGAGCATGCTTTGGAGAATGTACGCCTCTTGCCACAGCATCCAGACAACGCAGGATTTTATCAGGACAGAAGGAAAGAAGAACTGTAGTAGATAGAATAAACTGAAGAACCTGATAAAGCTGGGGTTAGGCAACCTAAGATAGGATATTAAGAAAACAAAGATGTGGAGAGACTGGAATTCTTAAGCAGGTTTGTTCTGCTCAGGAAATAAGAATTAAAATAAAATTATTACGATGGTGGTCCTTGGGGATGTATTTTGATGCTGTTCCAAATTCCCTACCACCAGTGCATCAATTTCAAACACCTTATCTCCTGTACAGATGATCATCAGGCAAATGTGTTAGGATTGTGCTAGCACTCTGTTAACTTGGCCTTGCCTTTACCCACCAAGCTGATACTGTGGTGGTTTTGTATAAGCAGTTTGAATGGTGAGGTCTTCTCAAGAGGCTTTGCAAGCCCTGCAGCACTCCAGCCTCCACACAGACATGTCTATATTCCCCAACTGAACAGCAGTAACAAGGAAACCACCTATTAGTGACCTTGATGGCAACTAACAGATGACATACAATTTTTAGCACTAATCTCTTCCCATTTCCTCCCACTAGCAGACGGTGGCTGTATCTGCTTCTGTACCTTGTCCTGGCAAGCTGATTTCAGATAAGATTTAGGAAACAAGTTGCTAATACATTCAGCAGGCTAGTGAACATAAAGGTGATAAAAGTCCAAGGTGTCTGTCACACCTTAGTGGAAAGTATCTAATAGCTAATGCTAAGTACCTCATATCCCAATACCTACTGTGACTGAGAGTCCTTCCAGCAGAAATACTCCTTCTAAAAGGGTTTCTGAAAATCTAGTAAGATAAGATTTCAATAATCTTCAGAAATCTGGAGCCTCTACAGATATGCTGAACCCTACAGCATGACATTTCTTCTCCTTTGAAGTAAATGAATGCTTTCCTTTTGAATCAAATTAATATTTTCACTAAAAAAGCAAAAAGCAGCATACAAATATGTATTATATAATTTCTTCCAAAACTGATGCTAAAATCCAAAGTCCAAAGTAAAGATGATGTGTATGTTATTACTGAGGTTTGAATGAAGAGATTTTCTTTGAAATGTCTATTTTCTTGAGAAAGCCTTAAACTGCATGATTTCAAATACAAAGAAAGTGCTTAAAACAAGTTAGCAATATAGGACAACTAAGCTCCCTATCCACAGACTATGTGTTATGGAGCAAATTGCTGAAGTCTGGTTTTTTTTTTTAAAGATAGCAGAAAACATTGAGCATTTCATGCTCTGACTTGTCTGGCCCTGTGTGCAGCCAGGAGTTGGACTTGATGACCCTTATGGCTCCCTTGCAACTCAGGATATTCTGTGATTTTATGATCTATTTCTGAAAAAAACCCCAAAACTCAGGCTATATTTGAGTTGGACATCTAGCTGTTGAGAAAATTGCAATTTATTTAGGAATTTTCACATGTCATTCTGTATCTCAGTTGCATTTACTATAATGAAGAGATTATGAACTTTTCCTACCTGTGTTTTTGGAACAGGAGTCTCAAAGCCAGTAACACAATAATTCTTAAGGACTCTCACCTGCAGTTAGTACAAGTATGCTTTTTACACAGTGCTCATGCAAGTTTTCATGTATACTTAAGAAAAAATGAAACACCTGCCCAATGTGTAGAACTGACAGTAAATTGAGGAATTTTGTGTTCATGACATGATTGTCTCTCACCTGGGCTCAATGAGTAACTCTTGACATCAACAAGTACTATCCTGTGTGAGAAATAGCCAGTATAGGACCATACAATTTGCTTTTAAGTTCTTCAATTTGTATTTTCTCCTTTGTTTTGCTATGGAAAGGCTGTGGCTTCTTGAGTTTAAGCAGCTGTATGCATCTGGGTATATGCATCCATGGGCTGTGGACTGGACTGGTGAGAGATCATAGTGCTGACACAGGAGAGAATCTGGGCAGCTTCTGCTTCTCTGGAGCGACACTAGTCACACGTCTTTTGTTCTACAAACCTGATACCCTGGTCACAGAGATAACGATTTCATGGGTAAGTTGAACATATTCATTTGTGGGACTAGATTCAAAACAAAGTTGAGATCTGCTTACTGAAAAGAACAGCTAATTTAATGTTCACCCAACTTACAATGTGAGGTGGCTGCTTTTGAACCAAAACAGTGTCACTGAGAGTAACCCAAAGCCCATAGTTGCAAGCTCTGGGATGGTGTCTAGAGCTCAAGTACCAGCTGGTGATCAACAGAGTTTAATGATACTCTCATGCTAACCTCTTACTTTCTCTCCTGCTCCAGTTTGTTGTCAGATAGGACTATTTTTGTTCATACAGAAAAATCTGTCTGAGCTCCAAGCTACCTTTTTTTTTGCCAGCTTTTGCATTCTACAAAGGGATACAGGAGCAGAAATCCTACTCAAATAAAAATAAAATAAACAAATAAATAAATAATCTTCCTGACATGTTTTGTTCACTTTGGAGAGTTTGGAGGAAGTTTTTTACAGAAAGAGTGGTGAGGTGCTAGAACAGGCTGCCCAGAGAAGTAGTGGATGCCCCGTCCCTGGAAGTGTTCAAGGCCAGGTTGGATGGGGCCCTGGGCAACCTTGTGTAGATCCAGACCTGGAGGTTGGTGGCCCTGCCTGTGGCAGGGGTGTTGGAGCTCTATGATCCTTGGGGTCCCTTCCAACCCAGACCATTCTATGATTCTATGATTCTATGAAGAGTAGAGATTCAGCCGGGTGGCAGCTGACTCCCTTATTTTCATTTGAAAACTTTTAATATCATGGGAACTAGTTTGCATCATTTCGGAGCAGTGAAAAGAGACTTACATGAGTCAATTTTATAGATGATAGGCTCAAATTATCTCTGCAAATACACAACTTTTGGAATTCAAATAACCGTGGATTTTGAAATGGATTGTAAGTATTGTTAGCCTTCTTACAGCACTACACGCTGCAGCAAGATTTTTCAAAGAAAGAGTACTCTTAAGCTATTTTAATGCACTACCCTCAACCAGGTGAGACTCCACAGCAGCAGAGCTGAAGGGCAAATGGTTTCTTTTGTTGTAGTATTTGCAGTTGGAACGTGATTTTCATTCTTTGCTTTTAGTAGCATTCCCAGGCAGCACTGGGGGACGGGGTAACATATGGTGATTTCTGTATGTTTACAAGAAAAGCCATTTTTCGAATAAACAGCCATTAGCAAAACAATAGGGGCTTCTAATCTTATTAATCCTCTAAAAGATTGCTGAGACGGGGTAGGGGTCTATAAAGCTCATGCTGGCCTGTGTCTCCATTTTATTATAATAACTGAAAGCTGTTGTCCCCGCTCCTTATTCGCCCCCCTCCACCCCCCTTCGTCTCATGGTGGATGCTGAGTGTTTGTTGTAGGAAATAACGAAGTGAGGTCAGCGGTTGCTATTCCTCCCTGAGCGCTGCCGGCTGCAGCTACGCCTCTCTCATCCTTACGGGTGGATCCGAAACGACTTGTGTTTCTTTCCAGGGAGCAAATCCCTCACAGGAGCCAGGTACCCCAGGGATGTATGTAGGTATGTGTGTGCTACAGCTACAAACTCATCGTAAAAAGAGGGTGTTGCAGAATTACGGGCAGCTAACGATTAGCAACGCACAGGGTGGTGACTGCACTCTGCTTCTGATTTTTTTTTTTTTCTTCTTGTTTTCTGTTCCTGTTTTGCTTTGCTGCGTCGTCCCCGTCCCCCACCCTCCCTTCCCTCCCCCCCGGCTCTAGCAAAGGATGTTTGAATCAGGCAAAGGGAGAGACAGGGCTGTTCTGTGCGGCGCAGAGACACCCACTGGTATATCTAAGCAAAAAAAAAATAAATTACCCTGCCTCAAAACGTGTATGACAGCCATCTTAACTTCTGGCAATGGTATTGGAAAGTGAAATTGCTGAACGTTATGGAACAACAGCCTCCAGAGAGTATCCTAAGCATTAAAACCCCCTCAGCAGTATATATAGCTGCCTGTGCTGTACATCTGAGGGCACACGCCGAGCAGCCCAGCACTCCCTTTGGCAAAACATCCTAAAGCTGACTTCTGTGCCTTAGTGCTCCTACCTGCAAAACAGAGTCTGAGGCAGTTTTTGGAAGGAAACGGCATTCAGAGCAGTCCTATGCTGGCTCTAAACCCTGCCGGTGGCTGAAATGCTTTATGGTCCTCACTGTAAGAAAGCAGTTACAGTGTCTAAAATCTGCAGTTCAGGTGACGATGGAGTCTCCATCTCTGGAGATATTCAAGACCCGTCTGGATGCCTATCTGTGCAATATGAGCTAGGGAGCTGCTTTGGCAGGGGCGTTGGACCCGATGATCTCTTGAGGTCCCTTCCAACCCCTATGATTCTGTGATTCTGTCATTCTGTGACTTCTGTGCCATGGGTTTCTGTAGTGGGTTTGCATGGCAAGGTTTTGGTAGCAGGGGAGCTACAGGAGTGGCTGCTGTGAGAAGCTGCTAGAAGCTTCCCCAATGTCTGACAGAGCCAATGCCAACTGGCTCCAAGTCAGACTCACCACTGGCCAAGGCCAAGCCCATCAGTGATGGTGGTAGCACCTCTGCGATAGATCATTTAAAAAGGGGGAAAGTTGCTGCCCAACAGCAGCCAGAGAGAGGAGTGAGAAGATGTGAGAGGAGCAACTCTGCAAACACCAAGGTCAGTGAAGAAGGAGGGGGAGGAGGTGTTCCAGGCACCTGAGCAGAGATTCCCCTGCAGCCCCTGGAGAAGACCATAGTGAGGCTGTTCTCATGCAGTCCTTGGAGGATGATGATGGAGCAGATATCCACCTGCAACCTGTGGAGAACTGTGGGAAAGACNTCAGACTCACCACTGGCCAAGGCCAAGCCCATCAGTGATGGTGGTAGCACCTCTGCGATAGATCATTTAAAAAGGGGGAAAGTTGCTGCCCAACAGCAGCCAGAGAGAGGAGTGAGAAGATGTGAGAGGAGCAACTCTGCAAACACCAAGGTCAGTGAAGAAGGAGGGGGAGGAGGTGTTCCAGGCACC
>VZTU01011117.1:68596-89278 GCA_013400835.1 Zapornia atra
CGGGTGGGTGGGGAGGGGGGAGCCGCCCCCTCCCAGGACGCCTGGGAATGGGATTACTCGGACCCCCGGGCTGCCGAAAGTGGGACGCCTTCCCTGGTAATCCTCTCGCGAACGCTGTCCCCTCGCGGTCGCGGGCTTCGCGGGGGGAGAGACGGGCTGCCATGTACCCGCGCTGCGCCCTGCTGACCGGAGAGGCCGGCTGGCGGTGCCGCAGGGACAGCCTGATTCTCGGTTCAGTCTCCGGGCCCCTCCAGGCGCCCGCCGCACTGGTTTTGGCAGCCTGTGGGAAAGCGTCTGCGTGCGGTGCGGTGCGCTGGCAGCGCGGCGTTTCAGCATCCCGGCTGCTGCGCAGGGTGTCTTCCAGAGCAGCCTGCGCGCCCAGGGGCGGCCTCGCTCCGTTCTACTCGTGTGCGTTTTGGGTGTGTTTTATGGTGATCGGATAAAAAGGGTTGTGTGGTTGTGGGGTTTTTTTTTGGGGGGGGGATGGTGTGTTTTTGGGTTTTTTTATTTGTTTGTTTGTTTCCATTGCACATTCTCGCAGTCGAAAAATAGTGTTTCATTTTGCTTTCCCTTTGTAAAACGCTAATTGCGCTTCTTTCCTGTGTCACTTCTCAGTAAATGGCAGTAATTCGGGCTGACTGTAGTAGCACCTGCTGGCGAGAACAGAAATACCACTTGCGGCCACTGCCGCTGCTGAGCTCTGCTAAAAGTCACCTGGAGGGGCTGGGCCCTGCCTGCGGTGCCGTGCCTGGGCCGCAGGCTGAGTGAGGGGCTCTCCAGGAATCCCATCTGCTCTATGAAGCGCTATTTAATTCTGCTTATGAAACCTACTGGAGATTATCTACGCGGTTAATCAACTATGCTCCATTTAGTAATGAAAATAAACTCTGACCTGTGAGCTAAGAATGTTTTCGGTGGTTATTATATTAAAGCCCATTAAAAAAAAAATATATGCAAAAGGGTTCTTTAAGGTTTTGAAAATAAACTGTTATGTAATTAGTGGTGTGTACAACTTAGGCAAAAAAAAAAAGCCTGTAAATGCAGCCACCTTTGCAGAAGTGGCTGTATCACTGGAGGTGTTAAATAGACTTAGTACCAGTCTTTTGTATAAAATTACTCATAAGCCAGTAAAAATAATAAAAAAATGATTTGAAATTCCTTAAAAGCAGAGGAAGACTTTCTGAAATAATCTGAAGTTATAAAAATTCTTGCTTTTTCTCTTATATCGTTAGTAACTTTTAAGTCTTTCTTGCAGTGCAAATCCCTTTGAAAGTATGATATTGTGAGCATATTATACAAATAATAATAATAATTGACCAAAATGTCTTTAATTCAAACTTTCCTTAGTGTTGCAGGAGCCCGTTGGTAGCACGGAGCTTTTGTTTGTTTAACCCTGAATGTGTATTATCAGCATCAGTTGCTCAGTATTTATATTTAGTGATGGTTGACATCGCACCAAAGTATACTTTATCCATCCCAAAATTTGGCAAAAAGTAAAAATAAGAAGCTAAGCAAAACACTTGCCCATGTTTGCATTATCTGTGACATTATAAACCAGTAAGATTTCCAGTGTACCTTCTGACAGACATCAAAAAGTGAGGCATCCTCTACACAGCTGCATGGTACTTACTTGATTTTGTAGAATCTTAATCAAGTACCTTAAACAGCTTCCATTAAAAAAAAAATAAAATCCAACATTATTAAGGTTACGGAACAAACAGCTTAAAAGTGAGCATGTCTTTCTGATAGAATCTTAACTACATGATCCTATTCTATGTTTTTTCCTCCAGGAACCTGGTCTTATTCAGTGCACAGGATAGATGCAGCTCATTTATTGAGTATCTTGCTTTTGTTTATTGTTGTCATTGATCACTGTGTAAGCCTATGATTTATTTATTCCACATCATTCCAGTCCGCTTTGAGGACAGAACTGATAACAGCTGTATGAGCTTTGCAGAAATGCTTATCATTCATTATGTGATTGGAATGCATCACAAATGATTGTTAGTTTATCAAACATTATCTAAGATGAGAGAAGACTTTTACTAACAGGGAACAGAAGCAGAAAGAGGGTTAAGCAAAAAGTATTCACTTTTTCTTTGTATCCAGCTGGAAATTTCTAAGATTTTTATAAATACAGTTGCTCAAGTTAAAACTGTTGCTGCTTTTAGTAACAATTCTGAGCGGACCACATGGCTGTAAGTGTGTCTGTGAGTGGACAGGAGAAAGAGGAATTCACAGGTAACTACAATCTATGGAAATTTATGAAATGGTGTGCATGGCAGTAAGAGAAATGGGGTGAACTGCAAAAGGGGTGACTTTAATCATTGACGCCTTTATGGTGCATTACAGAGACCCCATCCCTTTCTGTTCACTACATGTGTTCCTGTTCTTCATTAGGTAAGGCCTGCATTAGGTTCTGTATCATCTGTGCTTGTTCATCCTGTGCAAGCTAGGCAAGCTACCTGACAGGAGGTTGTAAAGAGGTGGGTGATGATCTCTTCAGCCAGGTGACAGGTGATAGGACAAGGGGAAATGGAACAAAGCTGTGCCAGGGCAGGTTTAGATTAGATATTAGGAAAAAAAAAAAATTACTGAAAGAGTTGTCAGGACATGGAACAGGCTGCCCAGGGAGGGGGTTGAGTCACCATCCCTGGATGTGTTCAAAGAAAGGGTAGATGAGGTACTTAGGGATATCATTTAGCTTAGGATAGGAATGGTTGGACTTGATGATCTTAAAGGTCTTTTCCAACCTTGTGATTCTGTGATTTGAAGAAGCAGTAAATGTTTATAAAAGCATTGTATGAAAACATAGACCTCAAGGGAAGTTAATTATGGTTGTGCAGACAACAGTGTTTGTCATTTTATAGCTTTTGAGTGCTTGATTTAGTAACCTTGATAATATTCATGTTGTTTGTGGGGTAAGATATGCATATGTGTGCCATATACTTTATTAAAACCTGGAACTTTAAACTTAAGGGAAATAAAAATAAAAATCAAAAACAAATCAGGAAAACGTAGAAAATTTTCAACTCTCAAATTTCTTCCTGTGTTACTGTATTGGATCCCAATGGTTATCAACAGGATTGGAAAAGTTGATTCCATTGCAAAAGCTCTTAACTTTTAGCATTAGAAGGGACAGCATGGTGGAAGTGCAGTTGCATTTATATGCACCACTGATAAAGCAGAATGGCAGAGGTTGTAGTGCATTTGCACAGGCACTTACCATAGTGGAAAAGGTGCAAGACTGGAGTCCTTTCTATTCTAGGCTTTAGAAAGAATGTATCATGGTGGCTGAGGGCTCTTTTGCCAGTCCCTGCAAGCACACTCCTTTTTACTTCACCCTTTATACTTGTCTCCTAATGACACTCTCATTATCCTCTTGTAGACAGTCCCAGTTTTCATTTTTTAGGTATTGCTGGTCTTGGCTATTCAGAATGTCTTCTGTTTCTTTTCTCTGCCAGTCCTGCCTCTCTGTGCTTTTCGCCTGTCAGCATTCCATCGGTTTTCTTTGTTCCCCAGAGTTTTCTCTTCTTGATTTGCTATGTCAGTCCAGTTTGGTCTCCCTCCTTTCTCAGTCTCCAGTTACTTTCCTTTGCCTTTACCAGACACTGGTCTTAATTTTTACTCCTCGACATAGACTATAAGGTGGCTTTTGTTCTTTTGCACTGAAATGACACAGCACTTGCTTCTTAAAAGTTAGTTAGTTTTTGGTATTTTCTTAGAGATTCGGGAAAGAGCATAGTGTTAACTCAAAGCTTGCTTGTGTTGATGGCTTCAGAACATAGCCACTGACATTTCTTTGAGGTAAAAGACACTTTTGATGAGCAAAAGAAGAAGAAAAAAAGATGACATGTTTTTCCTCCATTGTTCCAAGAGTTCAGTTTTTACGAGGAATGAATTTTTCAATGAAGTGTGTAAGTATGTGTTTCTATATACAAGGCACTTACTTTGCCAGAGTTGTAAGTAGTAGTAAATATTAGGCATGCTGAACAACTGAACAAACTAGTCCTAATTATGAAGAGAGACATCAGCTATTCTGACTGGAGCGTATACTGTTTGTTTGCTTAACCTTGCTAAGTTTTGGGGGTTTCTGGGCTGGCAAAGTAACTCATGAGTTGGGGATGGTTCACTTTTATTCTTGGTTTTGGGTTTTTTTTTTTGTGTTTTGTTTTATTTCCTTTGTATGTTAAGGTCTTGTTATAGCTACTTTAGAGAAATACCTACAAGAAGAAGATGTAGACCTCTCACTGAATTTAGATTCTGAAAAAAAAAGTGACTGGTGGAGTTACTGCTGCACCATAGTATTTTGTTTACATAAGGTAATCCTTCTGATGTGATAAAAATATTATTTGTAATAATCTGGTGGCTGTCATGTCTCAAATGAGGGGACAAGGATGAGTTACGTTTTGCACCACAGGCTGAATATTGTAGCTAATGTGGCTCAATATGCACAAACATTTTCAGATCAGTGGAATCTTCTTAAAAACTCATGTGAGCAAAGCAGCATTGAAAAGAAGAAATACAAATACAGATATTTGACAAATTCTTTGCTTGAATTTATGTAATGCTTTTATCATTGACACATAGTGGTCAGGTTACATGTTGTTCCCACACGAAGGAGTTATCTTGTAGTAGCATGGAGATCATGGTTTAGTCATGACATGGGTGTTCTTCTTATAGCTTTATTGGAAACATTTTGCCTTACCATAGACAATTCCATTTTCTCCAGTTTAGCCAAATATTTGAACACAAGTGTAACTGTAATTTGCTGTTGATTCCTGGTTAAGCCAGTCCTCAAAGTTGTTAGGCAGGTACTTGTATTCACTGCTGTGTTAGTTTCTGCATTAAATTGTTTTTCTTATCTATAAAATTTGAGTGAAGCACTTTATCTTAACAACTACTAAATTTAATTTGTTGTAAAAATCAAGGAAAGGTGTTGACATACTAAGTCAAGCATTGGAACAGATTACTCAGAGAGGTTGTGCAGTTCCCCTCCTTCAAATTTTTCAAGACTCAGATAAGCCCCTCTCCCACCTCCCAGTCTGATGTCTTATCTGACTCTGCTTTGAGAAGGAGATTGGACTAGAAACCTCCTGGCATCCCTAACAACACAAATTGCCCTATGACGTTATCCCATCATTCTCTCTAAGGGGCGAAACATCAATATACAGTATCAATAATACTTCCTGAAAGGGAGAGGGCAGATGTGCCAACAGGCAAAACGTTTAATGTCTGAACAAAATATTTAATGTTACAGACTGAATCCCCCTTTTAGTTTTCACTGGTAATTGTATTTCAATGCACTGCTAAGACATGCTGTGTGCATCAGGTAGGCTTGATGCTAAATTATAGGTCTGTTTTATGGGAGCTAATAACAGGATTCAGTAGCTTGGTCAGTTACTGTGGGTATGTCGTAATGAGTTGCAGTACTTCAGAAACGATATCTTCAGTTTCATCAGAAGAAAGGATTCCTTTTATTAGTACAGCTGTTTTCTGTTATGAAACATAGAGTTTTCAAACAAAATCTCACAGCAATGTGAATGCAAATATTTAAAATAGAGACTGGAAATTGATAAGTGGGAGAGGCTGTTAATGTTGTCTTGATGTTGTACCTAGTTAAGGTGCCAATCTTTCTGGGAGCGATTGGTGTGCGGTGAATGAGGGAGATGCGATAACTTGGTCTCTGCCCCATCTAAAGCATAGGGGTAGGACAACAGGCGCTGCAGTGAGATGGGGCATGCAGGATTTGCATCAACTGGGAAAGAAGTCCATGTAATTTTAAGCTTCTGTCTTTGTTAAACCCACTGATGTTTTTAGGAGTGCTTGTTTGTAATTCAAATAATATGGGATGCAGTGAATACTTCATTTTTTTGAAAGTTATACTGATTTTATAATTTTTTTAAAATTCACCTTTCACATAGAGTTTTGTTTTTTACTGTGTCTGTTCTTTAGGCTTTTCATATTCAAACCTACAATTTAGGAGAAATAAGTTACTTTGTTTCTGGTGTGAGAAAAGAGGAACAGCCTTACACCCTAGATATTTCTTAATGAAGACCTCTTTCTAGATAACCGGATTTTCTACGAGTATGCTTTCTTTGAAACTTGGAATAAAGCTGACTTTGTTTTGATAGAGGCAGTCAGTTGTCTTGCCAACTACTCACTGGTAAGATGTAAAATAAAGCTAAAATAAATGTCTTGATATGTTGAGGATCTAACTTCTGTTTTTCTTCATCAGCCGTTATTAGTGAACTCCTGAAAGTGCTTAGTATGATAACTCATCTGTTGATAAGCCTTGCTCTTTTCTACAGGATAGAAGACTCGCTGCTGTTGCTTGTAGTACTTTAGCTAAAAGTATTGCTTTCTTTCACTATGATCATTTTTGAGCAAAGTGAAAAGAAGATAATAAGGATTAAGATAAATGAGAAAGAGCATCTAGAAAGATAACTTTTTTTGTTTTCTGTATTTCTTCTTGTGAAGAATAAGGCCATCGTTCTTTTGTACTATTGCCAGAAGCCCAGTTCCCCCTTCATCAGCTGTCTACAGTTTAGTTCTTTTATAAAAATGAACTTTGGAATATTGCACAGTTTGCACTTCAGATTTTCATTATAAAGAAGCTCCAAGGGACACCAGCTGCTGTTGAAATAGATCTTGGGAAGCTAGGCATTCTGAAACACTCCTTTTTCTCCGTCTTGTCACTTCCTGAACTCTTTTAGCTCAAAATTTTTTATTATACCTTTTCCTTCAGAGTTTTTCTGTCTCTATAATTCTTCCAAAATTTTTAACATAATCATGTTTTGAGAAAGTATCCCGTTCTGCCCTTTAGACTAGGTGTAGCAGTGACATCACTGGAAAAGCCATAATCAGGCCATCACAATGTAAAAAATAAGTCTGCAGGTTGAATGTAATAGGTTGTTTTTGAAATTCACAAATTAAAGACCGATTAATGTGAAAGTTCAGCATTATCTGAGCTTAAAACATGACCTGTGAATTTCTTTTTGGTTGCTTTCAAGTATTTCTTGACTCCTTATAGAACACATAAGAACTGTGCCAACTCTTGCCAATAAAGAGTAGCTAATGGAATAGTGCTAATGCCGACTAACAAAACAACTGGGGTTGTTTTGGCTCAGTTATACTTTGTTGTTTAAACATCTATTTATGTTTTGCATTAGGTCTTGTCAGGTGGATACTTTGGTTTTGGGGTTTTGTTTTGTTTTTTTTGGAAAGTCAGTGTAGGAGAAAGTTATGGAGGAAATGCTGAATAAGATGATCAGTTCTATGGCTCATCATCTTCATTGCCTTTTTCATTTCTTGATGTTGATCTGCCCCATTGAAAAGTAGGTTTTTGCAATATTTACTGATGCACTAACTGAAAAATTACATTGTGTGGTGAATAATTCCTATCAATTTATTTCAAAACTCATATATTTTTATTTGTGTAACCATGCTATAAGCAGTATAGATGAAGAATTAATTTCCTTTTATGTACCTGGCATTCACAAAATAAGAATCTGGAAAGAGTTGACAAAACCTAATTAAAATTATTTTAAAATTGCATAATGGAAAAAAATATATACCTGTCTCATCTGTTACATTGATCTTACCTCATCCAGTCACCATTACATTAACATAGATTTGTTCACATGCACAAACGTATCTATGTGCATAATTCCCCCCTCCTCCCCGTCAATACACTTCTGTTTGTCTGAAGATAATGGACTGAAGAAGAAAGTTATCTCTAATATATACCCCCAAAATAACAAAAGAAAAAATAATCAGATAATCTCAATTAGGATGATCTTTAAGAAATGAGTTTAGAAGTTACTAACTGCATTTTTAAAATGTCAGTGTAAACAGTACTTTGAGGGACTTGTATTAATGAAATTAACAAGAAAGATAAAATCTTACTTGCTAATGGATGCTTTTTATTCTTGTGGGGACCTTCTGCCAATATGTGCAAAAATGAGCCATCACTTGAGAGACTTACTTGAGCTGATGTTATTTCTCTGAGTGAAATAACATCATACTGAGTGTGAGTCAGGAGCAAAACCAGTGTAAACTCTCCCTCTGGGATAGTGCAGTGGATAAGTATATGAAATAGCTTTTTTGGTTTTAATGTGTTGGTGATCTGCATTTTATTAGCTATTAATATTTGAGATGACTGAGGGGTTTTGAATGTAAAAAGGCTTGATTGCATTTTTATTACCAGCAATTTGTGGGTTCATTTACTATTAGGCTGTGTGATTGCGAACATGATTTTGGGATATGAAGGCAAGGAGTGTGTCTGAGACGGAAGATTAATTTGCAGTTAGTTGTAAAGGTAAGATACAGAAAAAGATAAATCCGACTAAATCAAGTATTTTATTGTGGAAATGGGAGTTTTGAATCTGCTGCTCAGAATGACAGTCTCCTACAGCAACTTAAATGCATAAAGAAAGTTTTGTAGTTCAGACAGCCCCAGGTCTGTCGTAGGGCCCAGCTGTTCCCATTTCCGCTTACATTCTTTTGTTGTAATACATTCTGTGGGTTCACTACAGACCAGCTGACCCAGTCTTAAATGTGGCTGAACCATAAAACCTGTTTTGTCTCATTTCTGTGAGACCTTATCTGAAGCGTTCAAAAGATATAAAGCCTTTTATTCTTTTTCTTTCTTCAGACTGATTAACTCCTCTCCAGTGTGATGTTTGTATCTGAAGTTACAGCAGCTTCATGTAATTCAGACCATTCCTATACATATACCGGAAGGAAACGCAGAGGTTTGGGATTCATTTATCTATTTATTTGTTTATTTAAACTAGGACAACTCTGAAAGAACCATACTTCAGTGTATCACCATATAGTTAAGTATTATCTCAGTTTTATTTATATTCACATAGCAAGCTTTTGTGGCCAACAGATATTTTTCAGCTGGTCTTATCCTTGGCAATATTGCTAACTGGCTGTATTTAAACTGACAGGGATTAGGTAGACCCTGCAAATAGTCACTAAGGTTTTGTGTGCATGTGTTTGGGGTGTGGTGATTGGTTTGGGTTTTTTTAAAACAAACTCAAAACCACCACACAAAACCAGAGAACACCCAAACCAGCAAACACCGAACACCAGCCACTATTTTTCTGCATCTATGCTAATGTTTACTGGTACTGGTGTGACAAGAGAAGAAAGGAAAATGTGGAAGGAATGTACATGCCTTTTTGGCCACTGTAAAGGAATTTCTAATATGCCACATAAACCAATGGGAACAAGTCACAATATGCTATTGTGTAATTATTTAATGCTAATAAATCACCTACAGTAGTTTATGTTACAGACCTAATCAGCTTTTAGACATTTTTTGCAGGCCAGCTTGAAGAAAAAAGAGTGGATTAATGTAAATGCAGCAAAAGGTAGAGAGCACTCTGAAATGTAATTTTTGTTGCAGCAGTTTAGCACCTGCCTCCAGACAGCCCCTTGCTCAGATCAGCACACTTCTAGGTAGAACTATTTTGATATTTGTTTGTCACTGTTTAAACTAAAGCACTCTGAACATATAGGGTAGGATATTCTCGGCCTATTTTTTCAAGGATTTTCATGGTTAATGAGATACTACTCTTTTTTTATAGGTACCTTTTTTTTTTAATAAAAGAGTGAAACATTTATTGGGTGGGTACTAGCTAGATCTTGTGCTATGTAATGGGGTCTGCAAGAAGCCAAAGAGCAGTTGCTTGTTGGTTTGATTTGGAGCCATTGTAATCTAAGAAAACAAAATAATTCAAAGGGAAATATGGTTAGAATAAACTACATTTTAAAAATTTTGGGTTACTGTCATGGTAATTCCAGTTCAGCTCCATAAAAGATAGGTCATAATTCCAGAGAGTCCAGGGGCTAATTAGCCTGGGTTTGTTTAGCCTGGAGAAGACTGAGAGGGGATCTCATCAATAGTTACAAATAACTAAAGAGTGGCTGTCTAGAGGAAGGTGCCAAACTCTCTTCTCATTGGTGCCCAGTGACAGGACAAGGGGCAGTGGGCACAAAGTGGAACACAGGAAGTTCTGTCTGAACCTGAGAAAAAACATCTTCACTGTGAGGGTGACAGAGCACTGGAACAGGCTGCCCAGAGAGGTTGTGGAGTCTCCTCTGGAGATACTCAAAACCCACCTGGACACAATCCTGTGCAATGGGTGCTTTAGGTGATCCTGCTTTAGCATGGGGTTAGACCGGCTGATCTCCAGAGGTCACTTCCAACTCCTGCCCTTATGTAATTCAGTGAATGTGTAATTCTTGCCTGGTCCAGGAGAATCAGTTTTAAAAGGCACCTTTCCAATATTTTTTTCCAATAATTCCAATATTTAGGTGTTTGGAGTAACCCTGCAGAATTGTACCTCTACTGAACCGTCTCTCAGGATGTTGCTAAGCACTCACATACAAAGTGTATTTATGTTTGTGTCTTTGTGTCTGTTAATCTATGTTTTTAGGGGGGTTTTGTGGGTTTTTTAACAATCATTTTATAATTTTTTTCTATTCTGACTTTGTTATTCCCACTCTATGGGATCTTTGCCTGGGAGTCTGATTTGTACTGGTGGGAAAAATACCATTGTGTGCATTTGGGTTATTATTTTAAGGTGTTATTTAATCCTCCTGGAAAATAGCAAAATTTTCTGTTGATGGATATATTAGTATTATTTTTTCATCATGCTTACCTCTAAATTCATGGCCTCTTAAAACTTATAAACTTGATTTTCATCCTGAGTAGTTCTCTCATCTTCCCTGGAAGTTCTCTTGGTGGCCTGGGTACACATGATCTGACTTCTAGGTATAGGGAGTGATGAGAAGCTGGGCCAGAGGAAATTGTCCAGCTTGTTCTGTACTTCAGCCTAAAGTTGTCTGCATGAGTGTAAATTCACATCAATGATTTAAAATAGTCTGATTTCGCCCTAGTCTGGGACTAGGACTGCTCATAAATTTACTTTTCTGTTCTATGGAAACCAGATACCTAAATAATTTGAACTGTAAGAGTGTAAGACTCAAAGGACCTAAAAAAAATAAAAGATGGAGAAGACTGTAATACCAGATAAGGACAGATTTTCTTATATTAAGTACAGGACCATATAATCAAATCAAAGATGCAGATTAATATAGCAGGATTATTTTTAATCATTATGTGAAGAATTAATAGAACCTTGAAAATTTAATTCAAGCCAAGCAATTCAAGAAGCTATTTAATGATTTTATATATGCAAACTATGGACTATGTTTTTTGTTAAAACCTTTCACTTCTGCATGCTTAAAACACCTGATTTCTAAATATTTGTAGTTCAGTTGTTGCTGTTCTATCTTGAACAATTTTATTGCTGTTCCTATACTTATACATTATAAGTGTTTCCAAATAAACATAATCTTTCTTACTTGGCATACTACACATATTACTGTGTACATTAACACTTACTGTATATAATTGGACCGCTTCTGAGGAAGGAATCACAGTCAGCCAATTAATTTATATTTCAGTTAGTCTGTAGATATGGAAATTAAGGATGAGCTTTTTAGTTGACAGATTTTGTGCTGTTGCATGTACATAAGTAGAAACATCTGCATTCTTGTTTTTCAGTTAGTTGAACCTTGAAGGCTGGGTTAGAAGACAGCTGAAAGCAATGAAGGCATCCTTTATAGATCAGTTTCTTAAACTGCTCATCCAGAGCTTTGGGTTGAAATGCTTTCTCAGTTCATTGTGATATAAAACCAGAAATACTTCTTGCAGACTTTCAGAAATACTCTCTTATGGTTTTACAGGCAGTTGCAAACAGGTGATTTATTCTTATTTATTTATTTGTTTTTAAATTCTGAGTGCAGAAGTGTGCATAAACATTACTGTGTCTCTTTTTTTCTCTGCTGGTCTAGTGACAGTTGGCAGGTGCTGGCTTCCAATAAGCGAGAGTTGTAAGCTGCACAGCTTGGTAATTGGCATAGAAGTTGGGTAAGGAAATTGCCTCCTCCTCTTATGCTACAATATAGTCTCTTTCTTTTCTTTTTCCAGAGAAAATCAGCCATTATTCAGTTTTCTCAGGGAAGGAGTGCATACATGTAGGCAGCATGAGGAAGAGGTCCTTGTCCTCAGAATCACTCGTGTTTTGCAAAACGAACTAAGAGTTGACAGCTGAGTCTCACCAATGTTTTTGAAAACCTGTCTAAGAATGTTTGAAAGTTAAAGTGGGAGCCAGTTGGAAAAAACTTTAGGGGTACCTGTGTGAAGTGAATAATGAAATATAATCCTGTACAAGGAAAAATAGTTGACAGTTTGCAGTTGCACAAATAATGACTCCCTTTTTCCCCTCCATTAAAAATAGGATTTCTGTACCGTGCATCTGAAAGTATGATTTTTTTTGCTCACTCTATTTCTTTCCATTTACTGGGAGACGAGGAAAAAAAGTTTTCTTTCTGCTAATTAGAGGGGAAAATACTATTCTGAAATTCTATTGCAAGTTATTTCTAGTGTTGATTCCTTAGCAATATGCTTGTAAATTAATTTTAATTGAAGCAGGACTTCTGTGTGCCACTTGGAATCAGGTTGCTGTACAAACGTGCTCTCTATCAATAGCGATAATAAGGTCCAGTAAGTGGGTGCAGAAACCTGATGGAAGACTGGAAGGTGAAAATGGTACAGTTAAAAACATTAAGGAATGTGTGGAAAGTATAAGATTATCATGGTGCCTTCCTCATTCACCACTCCAGCTCATCCTTTAAAGTCATGGTACAAGGAATTTTCCTACAAGAAATACATTCTTAGGAAAGATGAATAATTGTTCTTTATATAATATTTGAAGCCATTTAGAAATTTATAATGAAACACTTCTGTTTAAAACCATGTACTTACATGTGTTTCTGACTATTTATCTTGACAGTGGTATCAGCAAATGCTCCATTTTCTTTGTTACTCTCCCTGAGTAGACATGTATCTTTTGTTCTAATTTTATACATTTATAGTGTCAGTACTTTATTCCTTCCTCTTAAGCTTGTGTTACTCTTGTTGCTTTGGGTCAGAGAATCAGTCTTACTCCTCTGAAAGAACCCCATCCTCCCTTTTAGCAATAAAACATTGATACAGTAGTTATGCAGTTTCTTTTGTTTATATTTTAAATAGCTAGCTATGTACATATACTTGTATAGCACAGTTGTATTTTAATATCAATTAAAGCTTGATAATTACATAAGAATTGTATTTGTCAGTAAAGTATTTTTTAAGAGTGTTGCCAGTTCAGGCTTCATAGATGATTTAGCAATGAGGCTTATGTAATATGAATTACATTTCCTTCTTTTAAATGGAGCAACAGTGGAGTTAACAGTGAATTGTTTTGCAGGATATCACTGCTGAAAAACATTTAAAAGTGTATCTTGCTTTTAACAGTTATTGAAGATTGTGGCAGTAGGGGTACAAATTGCAGAGCACTCCAAGTCAGAAGTACAGAATTCACAGAAGTCTGGCATTCTGTGAGCCTAGAGGAGTCTGTCCCTTCATGCATCAGATACAAAGTCTGAGCTGAAAATAGGTTTGTAGTACCTTTTCTTAGAACTCTTGATAAAACAGAGAAACCTTAAATTGCATGGAGAGCAAAATGACATTCAAAAAATACAGTAATTTGCTGGTATTGCAATGCATGCCAGGGTTCATTGGAGATTGGGTCCTGATCTCATGTGGAGTGTTAAAAACATGTTTGTAAATTCTTCTTTCCCTGATAGGGCAGTGAATCAGGGAGAGACAGGTCCCAAGGAAGACTTACTAGAACAACTTTTATTAATCAAGCTTGTATTAAGAACAGAATCAACCTGTTATTAAAAGCAGATAATTATTTGCATGGTACATTTTCTAACTCCCTCCCAGCTCTCACACCCAGATGTACACACTGTGGTGCAGACACTGCCATGTACGCCAGTCACAGCCACCCGGGTGAGGCCAGACCAGCTGTTTGCTCACACGGAGAGCTGCACCGATGTGACTGGCTTGGAGGCAGGTGTGCAGAGTCCCTCACAGGGTCCCTTGTTTCCTCAGCAGCACAAGCAGCCCTGGTGCCTCTGACAGCACACAACTGTCTCTGCCACCATGGATGTGGTTGCACAACCCTTTTTCAGTGACACTGTGACCTGGTGGCCTTGCACATGCTCAGCAGAGCCTGGGCTTCTTTCATTCCTTGAAAATGCAACAGGACCACAAGTCTCCTGAGCTGATTGGTGTTTGGTAGATTTTTACACCCTTCTTGATTTCTATGTTTGCTTTTCTACCCTGCTGTTTTCCAGTGACCATTACTCATCCACACCTGTAGAATCCATTAACAGGAACTCTTAGCAACAGGTTTTATGACAATGCAACTCTTTGACAATTCATGCTTCAGCATGAAACTGCAATGGGAAGTCACTGACCTGTGAAACATTTTTCCTCAACTTACTTTCAATCTTAGCTTTACATTTGGAATTGAAATGTAATCAGTTTGAATTCTGAATTTTCTTTTTATATTCTAATGTGCTTCTGTGGAGGTTTTGTTATTGGTTCCACCGGGACCAAGTTCAACCCCATTTTTCAATTCTTATAAAAATAGTAGTGAAAAACGTGTTACATTAAATGCATTTCATTTCTCTCACTTATTTTATGCAATTCCAATAGCAAGTATATTTATTACAACTGAGTGAATTATTTCTGCAGAAGTCATCTTTGTTTCATCATTGTCCTTCCCCTTAATCAAAAATATTAATAACTTTTGTTTTATTTACATTTTATAATTTGAAATTCTACTCTTGAAGCTTGTGTTACTGTGAGACTTCCCAGCTGATGCAGAAACTAGAAAGAAGTTAAATCTAGTAGTTTACCATGACTTTTAGATACATTGTGCCCTCAGAAAGAAATAGGAGGAAAGCATTATGGATTTCCACTGTGATTAACTAGTTATTAGGTCTGAGATTAATTACACATATGGAAGTATGCATTGGGAATAATGTAGCTGACGTCAAGGGAGTGGCTCTGACATAAAATTGATTTTAATGAGCTTTATCTGCAGGCAACTTTGACGATGAGAAGAAATTTACATAACTTCTTATTTTATCCATGAAAGAATAGATTCCTTCAGCTTTTTAGCTGCTGTTAATTGGACAGCTCTCAAAGTACCATTTGTTCACTGCAAATAAGATGAAAATGTACATTGGAAATCTAAGACCACTACAACTACTGCTCTGTCAGCTACATTCGCTACATAAAATTCTTCTCTTATGTTATATTTCTGCATGCCTGAACAATATGTGAACCCCGTTCTAAGATGATCCCCTTATAACATACTGTCTTAGCTGCTTGAAGGTAGATTTTTCTGGCAATGTTGGTATTAGATTGTAGAGAACTTGAAATGGCCATATCCCATCAGGTGATGTCCAGATTTTGTCATGTAGTACCCTTTTGCTTTCCATAGATTGATATGTAGAACAGTGATGCAATTAAGATTATTGCTTTGCAAAAGTAATTTTACGAGCTCTGTTTCTGTTGCTTGGCTGCAAATTAAATAAATATATTTGAAGAAACAGTTTAAATGCTGCCTTTTATCTAATACATTTCATTTCTGAATCTTGCTAAAGCATCACAAATGCTTCAGAACGCAGATAAATTTAGGTTGTGCTTTGCACCTTTGAAAAAAATTGAATCACTTGAGAGTGTTGGAATCAAACATCAAGCTGGTTTGATTTATCATTATCAGGTAGGTTATTTCCCTGCTTTTTGGTGTCTGAGGGTGCTTAGCATTGCATATATCCTTTAGATATAAATTCCAACATAGAAAGATGTTTTAATTTAATTTCAGGATTCTTAATTACCTGAACATTTCAATTGGCTCTCATACGTACCTTCGAGCATGTTGGCTGCAGTGTTGACTTGATGGTTTCACTATATGAGGTTGTCAATTTTATTTGATGAATAGCTCAGTAATGATGGAGGCATTCTGGACTTTGTAACTCTACAGTGAATTGGGTATTCCATTCATTCTGTAAAAAATCTAATTTGGATTCTTTAGGAATCACTAAACTGTATGTTAAATAGCATATTTATAACTCCAAGTCTTCAGATAATTTTCTAAGAGCCTGCAAATAAATTGGACAATTAGCTAATTAAAATTAAAACCTGTGTTCTTGCAGGAATTTTCTATCTGTGTCTGTCTTCTTTTGTTACCATTTTTTGTTCGGTCCGATAATGGTAATCTAATGATTTGAATTTGTCACCACTGTTAATATTGGCATGTTATGCATAAATATTTGAATACTTCAGTTTGTAGTAAGTTTTTTAAAAAAGGAAGACTGTGTAAACTAAGACTACTGTGATATTAATTAAGAAAAGAGGCTATTGTTATTTTGTGATAGCTGCTTTGCATGTAACAGTTTCTGGCTCTCAAAATAGTTAAAAGCAACACTGATTTAAAATAGAGTGAGTTAGACCAAGGCTTACAGTATTTAAATCATTTTTATTTTGTTACTGCTTAACGATGCTCAACAGAAAAGTAGTGGCTGACAGTTACCAGATAATATCTGCATTCCCTGAATATCTGGAAGTGTGGAGGGAAGAGGGCTTTTGGTAACGTTTCATTTCTGGATTGTTTTGCTCATAATGCAATTTCTCGTTTTAATGCAGTCTTTCTGCTTTCTTCTCTTTTCGTACAAGTCATTAATACTAAAGATTTTTATTCTGGCTTTTGCTGACATAAAGATGCAGAAATTGTATTTATGAAGAGATATAGTCCTGTATTTTCAAAAGGCACGCTCAGATTATTTGGCCATTTGTGACAGAAGTGACTATGTTGTTTATAAATGAGTAAGGTTTGGAGTAGAAAAAGGAAAGCATTTGCAAAAGAGGTTTGAGTATCTATTTCATGGCTCTTAGAGTTAGGTTGACTATTGAAATATATTAATAGATCAAGGGGATGAGTGATATCCCAGATGATTTAATCTGTTGCTTGCCACAGAAGCAATATATTCATTATGGGAAAAAACAGTGAGTAATGATACATGTTTTAGTAGATGAGCTCCTGAAAATTTTAAAGGTTGTCTTCTATTTCAAAAGTAAAAATAATCACATTAACTATGTCTTGATTTTATTAAATAGCAATGGGTTAGGCCAGAATTTCTAAAACTCTTGTATGATCAGTACGTTGATGTAATACTGCGTATAAGGAACAGCAGCAGAAGAGGAAGGTGCCAAAGAAAAGCTTTTGTCACCCTGTGAAGGGCTATTTTTCTTTTGCTTTTGTGTGTTTGATTTATTATTTTTTTAAAATGTGAACAGATTCAACCATGCCAACCTCTTTTTCTCAAATTGCCAACCTCCTTGTAGTTTAATGGGGTTTTTTTCCATATTTTCATGGAAGTACCTGATTGCACCATTTAATTTGGAAGAACTCTGAGTCCTTGGCTGGAAAAATGAAAAACACTTTCAGGAGAATAGGGAAGAACACACTAACCCCACAATTACTGTCTGAACAGTTCAGATCTCAATGGTCCTTTAAAAGCAAGTTCCTATTTGCCAGTGTCATTTATCTCCTTTCAGCTGCTTGTGTGGCTTAGTTTAGCTCACAGACACGCACAGATTCTCACCATATAAACCCCAAAAGACAGTGCTTTTGTTTGTTATCTTCTGGACACAGTGTTTTATCTCCTGTGAACCCATTTGGTATGGGTTTCTGGTCCTCTGTGAGTGATATACTAAGTAACGCCTTTAGATGTTTGGATGGAGGTTTGTGAGCACGCTATATTTGTTGATGCACTTTATTATAGTCCTATTTTTCCCCTTTTCCCAGTACTTGAAGCTATTAAAAGATGTAAGCAGAGTCAAAAAATAGAAGTTTGAATAATTATGGTAGGTGCAAAGGAGGAAGAGCTACTGAATTTCATTGCTTGGACAAGATCTGTTTCAGTTTAGGTTCATAAGTAATACTGTGATTTTTTTTTCCCCTTTATTCAATTTTTTTGTTTGTTTTGGCTTTGGGTTTTGGTTTTTTTACAACACAGTAGGTTGGTAGTTTTAGAATACCCCTTATGTTTAACTTTGAGAGTGTTTCATGTTGTTTCGGGATTTTGGTAGCTGTTCAAAGAAAAGGAATCTCTTATCGACACGCTCGGACAGATGGTTGTCCTGTGCAATATGTGCAAGGATGTTCTTTTCTCAGGGGCTGAATTTCAGCTCTGTCTGTTGAGAGTTGGGGATTATGCTCGTTTTCCCTCTCTGATTCAGATGCTGATGGGGCCTCTGGAGAGTAGTCTTCTGGTTATCACTAGAGGCAGTAAATGGAAACTGTAAGATGGAGGAAGTAGGTCATGTTTTATGATCTATTTTTGCGTCTATCGCTAAATGGAGTAATAGAAAAGTCAATGCATATTGAAACCTCAGGGCATCATTTGCTGGTGCTGATATTGTCATGAGGTGGAGTTTGGCAGGTCACTGATTAAATATTTGCATGATTGGATTTCCTGAGAAAAGAGGTGATGATGTTTCAACATGAATTTGTGTGTGGTTCTAGTCAAACAGAAGAGGGGCTTGCCTTTGACTTTTTTCTCTGTTAGATGTGGGATTGCTTTCTGTTTATTTGTCTCTGAAGAATTTAATTTTTAAAACAGATCACTTTTTTAATGACTGGGGAAATTCTAGGAAGAATGCATTAGAGATAACTTAAAAACCCTCTCACTTATTGCATCTTTTAATCAAGAACATTGTTTCACTTCTCATTTAGATATCTCTTCCAGAAACAAACCACTTCCAGAATGCTTAAACTATTTTTGATTGTTGATACAAATAAATTTGAGTGAGCTGTCTGAACAACCAAGAGTCTACAAGTCCCGAGGCACAAAACAGTTCCCACTGAATCAAAATGGATGCACAGTGGTGTTACTAAAATACTCTTCTTCAAATTTTGCATTCCTTTTACATATTTGTGTGGAAGATTTGGAAATTTATTCAACCTAAGTTTTTTAATAAAAGGGCAGGCAGTAGGTCTCAGCTCCTTAGTAATACATTTGCTGATAAATCTAATTCTGTTTACAAACATTGTTTGTGGATTGCTGTGGGATTTAGCAAGCCGACCATAAAATTATCAAATCAAGCATGCATAAAAATTAGGTGACTGTAAAAATAATGAATTATTTCCATCTTTGTCATAATGTTAGTTTAATGTTTCACTTTTGCTAAGACAAAAGTGTAAGGAATAGATGAGCAGAAGAGTATTTGACAAATCTGCTTTCACATAGTAACTTGTAGGTTAGAAAAATATACTAATAATACATCTGCTCATTTTATGTAAATGTCATTATGTACTATTAAAGAATTTAAATTTTCAGTGATTCCCATTTTTATTATTGAGAACTTTTAACTGTTTTGATTTGACATTCTCCATCTGCTGATGCAGGTAGCGGGCATGTCGAACAAACAGACGTATTTTCACCAAACTATGTTGTTACCTAGCAACAAAACAATTTACTAAACACACAGTCATATCAGTTAATTTTCTATCTGATCATTCAAAGTGATCTTAGAATCAAAGAGACAATAATGGAAGATTGTTTAAGCTGGGGGAAGGGTGGGAATTTGAAGATTTAAAAAAAAAATAAAAAATTTGTTATACTAATAATCCTATATTCCAGCATGGAGAGCAAACAAGCACAGGTAACTTAATTCACCTGTTCTAAACTAATCTAAGACAATGGGGAAGCAATGTTATTTTACATTCTTGTAGTTGGTTTTCTTTATTTGTATCTTTTTCTTTTATTTGTTTGGATTTTTAATTTTTACTGCTGAGGATGGATCTGACAGAGATGCTGACCTTCACAACCAGGCAAACTGTGGGAGAACGGATTTGTTTGGCGATTGTATTACATGGTAGATAAGTACCTAGAACAATTAGTGGTAGACAACTACTGTGGTTAAATGTAAGTTTGTATATCTGAGTAACCACTTTGTGCTTGTTACAAAATTATTATTTTGTCATAGTGTCAAGCTAAAAGTTACATCTGTTTCTAGGAATCACATACTGCAGTAGTAGTGTACTGGTTACAGCACGCTAAAAACCAGGAATTTGGTGGGTTTTGTCAGTCACAAATGGCAAAAGATTACAACACTCATGCTTACTAATGAAACTCTGAGCCCATCAGCGCGATAGCATGCCTGGCTTTGAGCTGTCCTGCTCTTTTGAATAGTTCTGAGAAATGTTCCTTTAATAATATAATTCTCTTTTCTAATAGAATAATAGGATTATGGGTTAAAAGCTCGCGTTACTGATGTTTTCTTTTCCTCTTCAGTCTGAGAATAGTAATAATTTGTAGTTATAATTTCAGTTTGAATGAAAGCTGCTGATCTGCCTAAAAAAATGGAGTGTAGTTTCCACACTGGTTTATTAAATACTGCTCTGCTGTATAAAAATATCACAATTGGCTTTAATAAGTAGGCCTGTCTGCCGGCTTTTCTTGTAGGTTATCTGATGAGCCAATTTTTTCTTATTTTCTATGGGAAACATTTAACCTGAGATTAACAAAACACAATAGTTCCCTGTCTAGTTTGATCTGCTGGCAAGCATCAGCAGATAGCTTGGATCTACCTCTTGCCCTGCTGGTAATTCAGGCCATGAGAAGCTATGGGTAAGCTTTCAAGGTATTGGATAGAATCTGGGAGGTGTTTCAGGAGAAAGGGGGCTGGGGCTGGAG